>JAPMUY010006998.1:0-102500 GCA_026901105.3 Galaxias olidus
ATACTATAGTCATCATAGTAATAGTAATACTATAGTCATCATAAGAATGGTAATAGTAATACTATAGTCATAATAGTAATAGTAATACTATAGTCATCATAGTAATAGTAATAGTAATATATAGTCATCAGTAATAGTAATACTATAGTCATCATAGTAATGGTAATAGTAATACTATAGTCATCATAGTAATAGTAATAGTAATACTATAGTCATCATAGTAATAGTAATAGTAATACTATAGTCATCATAGTAATAGTAATAGTATAGTCATCACAGTAATAGTAATACTATAGTCATCATAGTAATAGTAATAGTAATACTATAGTCATCATAGTAATAGTAATACTATAGTCATCATAGTAATAGTAATACTATAGTCATCATAGTAATAGTAATAGTAATGCTATAGTCATCATAGTAATACTATAGTAATACTATAGTCATCATAGTAATAGTAATACTATAGTCATCATAGTAATGGTAATAGTAATACTATAGTCATCATAGTAATGGTAATAGTAATACTATAGTCATAATAGTAATAGTAATACTATAGTCATCATAGTAATAGTAATAGTAATACTATAGTCATCATAGTAATGGTAATAGTAATACTATAGTCATCATAGTAATACTATAGTCATCATAGTAATAGTAATACTATAGTCATCATAGTAATAGTAATACTATAGTCATCATAGTAATGGTAATAGTAATACTATAGTCATCATAGTAATAGTAATAGTATATTAATCATTCATAGACGGCTGATGCCATAGACTCTATAGCTTTGCTTCATTTAAAAAAAATAATGATAAAGATTGAAGAGTATAAACACTGCATACTAAACGTTTTAGTTCCGTGATAATGATAAAGATTAAAGTAGTGTACTTATAGTATATATACTGTATAGTTGGAGTATAAACACTGCATACTAAACGTTATGATATATAATTTAATGATAAAGATTAAAGTAGTGTACTTATAGTATATATACTGTATAGTTGGAGTATAAACACTGCATACTAAACGTTATGATATATAATTTAATGATAAAGATTAAAGTAGTGTACTTATAGTGTATATATACTGTATAGTTGGAGTATAAACACTGCATACTAAACGTTATGATATATAATTTAATGATAAAGATTAAAGTAGTGTACTTATAGTGTATATATACTGTATAGTTGGAGTATAAACACTGCATACTAAACGTTATGATATATAATTTAATGATAAAGATTAAAGTAGTGTACTTATAGTGTATATATACTCTATAGTTGGAGTATAAACACTGCATACTAAACGTTATGATATATAATTTAATGATAAAGATTAAAGTAGTGTACTTATAGTGTATATATACTGTATAGTTGGAGTATAAACACTGCATACTAAACGTTGTTTTCTTGTCCCTGAAGGCCAAGCACAAACTCCAGGAGCTCCTCAAACACCACATGTTCTCTCAAGCTGCAGTGAGCTCTCCCCTTCTTCTAACTCGTGCACATTCCTGATATTTATATACCCATCCGCTCACATCCACTCATACATACAGCACTCCAATATCCATCCACCCATATATACAGCACTCCAATATCCATCCACCCATATATACAGCACTCCAATATCCATCCACCCATATATACAGCACTCCAATATCCATCCACCCATACACACAGCACTCCAATATCCATCCACCCATATATACAGCACTCCAATATCCATCCACCCATATATACAGCACTCCAATATCCATCCACCCATATATACAGCACCCATATATACAGCACTCCAATATCCATCCACCCATACATACAGCACTCCATTATCCATCCACCCATACACACAGCACTCCAATATCCATCCACCCATACACACAGCACTCCAATATCCATCCACTCATATAGACAGCACTCCATTATCCATCCACCCATATAGACAGCACTCCATTATCCATCCACCTAAATATACAGCACTCCATTATCCATCCACTCATATAGACAGCACTCCATTATCCATCCACCCATACATACAGCACTCCAATATCCATCCACCTAAATATACAGCACTCCAATATCCATCCACCCATACACACAGCACTCCAATATCCATCCACCCATACACACAGCACTCCAATATCCATCCACCCATACACACAGCACTCCATTATCCATCCACCCATACACACAGCACTCCAATATCCATCCACCTAAATATACAGCACTCCAATATCCATCCACCCATATAGACAGCACTCCATTATCCATCCACCCATACACACAGCACTCCAATATCCATCCACCCATATAGACAGCACTCCATTATCAATCCACCCATACACACAGCACTCCAATATCCATCCACCCATACCCCATACACACAGCACTCCAATATCCATCCACCCATACCCCATATATACAGCACTCCAATATACATCCATCCATCCATCCTCCAGTCATTCATTCACTCAGTAGATCAACAACCTCTTGTTCCTTTCATTAATTTCATCTAGAATCTCTCCCTTTCTCTCTCTCTCTCTCTCTCTCTCTCCCTCTCTCTTTTCCTCTCTCCCTCTCTCTCTCTCTCTCTCTCTCTCTCTCTCTCTCTCTGTCTCTCTCTCTCTCTCTCTCTCTCTCTCTCTCTCTCTCTCTCTCTCTCTCTCTCTCTCTCTCTCTCTCCAGCTGACTGTCACTGAGCTGGCCAGCATGACTCAGATCCAGACCATGGCCAATCAGATCATCAGGGTCAACCTGACCGCTGATGTGAGTCTTCTGATTGGTTGATATATTATGACTATAATGCTTTTATTTGTATAGCACTTATCTTATCAATTTTACATTCTGCTTCAACAACAACACTACCATTAAAATAAGATTAAAAAAGTTAACTTAACTAACATGTGTTAAGTGCTACTGTTAACCAACGCCATTGAGCTCAAAGTCCTATGTTATCGACAGACAGACATACTGTACTTTAATCCTGTTCTGTCTGTGCAGGGCAAGATCTTATTGGGTGACAAGGGTGCTGCTCTAGAAACCACCAACATCATTGCATCCAATGGGATCATCCACATGGTGGATGGGCTTCTGTTCCCGCCCTCTATTCTGCCTATCCTACCTCACCGCTGTGATGTCATCCAGAGTAAGATCACTGTGGTAGGTGACTTCCTGTCTTATCTGTTGCTACGGGTGATAGGGCTGAGCAAATAGGAAACAGTGTGATGTCATCGAGAGTAAGATCACTGTGGTAGCTGACTTCCTGTCTGTTGTTAGGAGTAATAAGGCTGAGCCAATGGGAGACAGTGTGATGTCATCGAGAGTAAGATCACTGTGGTAGCTGACTTCCTGTCTGTTGTTAGGGGTAATAAGGCTGAGCCAATGGGAGACAGTGTGATGTCATCTAGAGTTAGATCACTGTGGTAGGTGACTTCCTGTCTGTTGTCAGGGGTGATGAGGCTGAGCCAATGGGGGATGGGATGTTATGAATCAGTCTGAGTAGAATGGGCGGGACTAAACCGTTCCAGAGGGAGATCAAAACAAAAACAGGATGTACCGGCAAAAAAAAAGAGATGACAATAACATAAAAACAACTCTGAACCTGTGTGTGTGTGTGTGTGTGTCTGTGTGTGTGTGTGTCTGTGTGTGTGTGTGTGTGTGTGTGTGTCTGTGTGTGTCTGTCTCTGTGTGTGTGTGTGTCTGTCTGTGTCTGTGTCTGTGTCTGTGTGTCTGTGTGTGTCTGTGTGTGTCTGTGTGTGTCTGTGTGTGTCTGTGTCCGTCCGTCCGTCCGTCCGTCCGTGCGTGCGTGCGGGCGTGCGGGCGGGCGGGCGGGCGGGCGGGCGGGCGGGCGGGCGTGTGTGTGTGTGTTTTCTCCACAGGGTCAGTGTGTGCGATGCAGCTACCTGTATGAGACCCAGTGTCCTGAAGGCACAACTGAACTGGTAACCCTCACCCGACCCCCTGACCCCACATCCCTTGACCCCCTGACCCCCTGACCCCACATCCCTTACTCCCCTTACCCCCTAACCCCCTGACCCCACATCCCTTTACCCCCTAACCCCCTGACCCCACATCCCTTTACCCCCTGACCCCCTGACACCACATCCCTTTACCCCCTGACCCCCTGACACCACATCCCTAACCCCCTTAAACCCTAACCCCTACCATAGGTCCCTTACCCATAACCCTTAGGGTCCTAACCTCCTATACCTTTCCTCTCTCCTCTCTCCTCCTCTCTGCTCCTCTCCTCCCTCCTCCTCTCTGCTCCTCTCCTTTCTCCTCTCTCCTCTCTGCTTCTCTCTCCTCCTCTCCTCTCTCCTCCTCTCGTCCTCTCTGCTCCTCAGCAAAGTCACATGAAGGACTGCCAGTACTACACACCGGTCCCTAGCAAAGGCTGTGCCAAATACTGCAACTCCACACAACAGGTATTTCTATGTCTGTGTGCATGTGAGCGTGTGTGTGTGTGTTTGTATGTGTGTGTGCGTGTGTATGTGCATGTTTATGTGTGCATGTACATGTGTTTTCAAAGTTGCATGCACAAGCGTGTTTATGAGTTTTTGTTTAGTGATTTGTGTGTGCATTTGTTTGTACGTAGTAATTTGTGTGCATTTGTTTGTACGTAGTAATTTGTGTGCATTTGTTTGTACGTAGTAATTTGTGTGCATTTGTTTGTATGTAGTCCTTTGTGTGTGCATGCAAAAAAACAATATGCATATGTGTATGTCTAAACGTGTGTGTGTGTGTGTGTGTGTGTGTGTGTGTGTGTGTGTCTCAGAGGGCAGAATGCTGCAAAGGTTTTTATGGAGCAGAGTGCAAACCATGCATTGGAGGCTTCCAGAATCCCTGCTATGGCAAAGGAACTGTAAGTAGCACCTCTGACCCCTGACCTCTGACCTTAACCCGAACCCTGCCCAGTGTCTCTGTGTCTATGTACCTTTGTACCTATAGTGAAACCTTAAGGCCTGATTTGTCTCCGCGCAGTGCTTTGACGGTATCCATGGGAACGGCTCGTGTGCCTGTCAGCCAGCGTTTAAGGGCATGGCGTGTCACATCTGTTCTGACCCCACCAAGCACGGAGACAACTGTGATGAAGGTGGGGACACTTTTACATGTGACACACCCCCAAGCACGAAGAAAACTGTGACCAAGTGGGGACACTTTTACATGTGACACCCCACAATGGCTGAACACTCACAATATAATTAAGGAATAATTGTGGCAGAAGAAAGGCCACAGTCCTCACCCACTTGCCTTCCCCAATGCCCCCCCTCCTCCTCCCAGAGTGCCGCTGTCTCCACGGTGTGTGTGATAACCGGCCAGGCAGCCAGGGGGTGTGTCGGCGTGGCTCCTGTCTGGACGGTTTCTCAGGAGACTACTGTGACAAGACGGCCACGCCCTGCAACTCCGACGGCCTATCAGAACACTGCCACGTCCACGCCTTCTGCTCCTACAGCGGCCTGCACACCACGTCAGTCACACACACACACACACACACACACACACACACACACACACACTGCTCCTACAGCGGCCTGCACACCACGTCAGTCACACACACACACACACACACACTGCTCCTACAGCGGCCTGCACACCACATCAGTCACACACACACACACGCACACACACTGCTCCTACAGCGGCCTGCACATCACGTCAGTCACACACACACGCACACGCACACGCACACACACACACACACACACACACACACACACACACACAGCTCCTACCTGCAAGTCATTTAACTATATTGTACGTGTACGTGTGTATGAAAATAAACCTCACAAAGGGGTAACTCGTGTGTGTGTGTGTGTGTGTGTGTGTGTGTTCTCCAGGTGTGTGTGCAAGGCAGGCTATGAAGGGGACGGCCACTACTGTGTTCCAGTCAACCCCTGTCTGCAGAGCACCAGAGGAGGGTGTGACGCCAACGTAAGAACCAACCCTTACCATGACCCCTGACCCCTAACCCCTATCCCTAACCCTAACCCCTGTCTGCATAGTACCAGAGGAGGGTTTGACACCAACGTAAGAACCAACTCTAACTCTAACCCCTAACCCTAACCCAGTATTTATTTGACCTCATTGATTCTCTGAGATCAGTATGCTGGTCAGCAAGCTTGCTGCATAAACGCCACATAAAAGTTTACATTATGCATTTCTTACACTTTTAAACTCTGGACTTATGCGATGGGTGTTTGTGTGTGTGTGTGTGTGTGTGTGTGCGTGCGTGCGTGCGTGCGTGCGTGCGTGTGTGTGTGTCAGGCTGAGTGTGTGCACCTGGAGCCGGGGAATTCGTCGTGTGTGTGTAACCAGGGCTGGAGCGGTGATGGCGTGGTGTGTGCAGAGATAGATAACTGTCAGCTGGAGAGCAGAGGAGGCTGCAGCCGCAACGCAGACTGCAAGTCCCTGGGCCCAGCTCAGGTAACATTCACAACCAGCACAACCACTCTGACTATATGGTACAGACTGCAAGTCCCTGGGCCCAGCTCAGGAAAAGGACCAGAACCACCAGAACCACTTGGAGAGCGGACTCCATGGCCTGTGGGGCTGAACCACTGACAGCCAGCCTGTTGTAATTCTTTAGTTTGGTCTGTTGTTCTTTAGTTTGGTCTTTAGTTTGGTCTGTTGTTCTTTAGTTTGGTCTGTTGTTGTTCTTTAGTTTGGTCTGTTGTTCTTTAGTTTGGTCTGTTGTTGTTCTTTAGTTTGGTCTGTTGTTGTTCTTTAGTTTGGTCTGTTGTTCTTTAGTTTGGTCTGTTGTTGTTCTTTAGTTTGGTCTGTTGTTCTTTAGTTTGGTCTGTTGTCCAGCCTGTTTTTCTTCTTTAGTTTGGTCTGTTATTCTTTAGTTTGGTCTGTTATTCTTTAGTTTGGTCTTTAGTTTGGTCTGTTGTTCTTTAGTTTGGTCTGTTGTTCTTTAGTTTTGTCTGTTGTTCTTTAGTTTAGTCTGTTGTCCAGCCTGTTTTTATTCTTTAGTTTGGTCTGTTGTTCTTTAGTTTGGTCTGTTGTTCTTTAGTTTGGTCTCTTGTTATTCTTTAGTTTGGTCTGTTGTTATTCTTTAGTTTGGTCTGTTATTCTTTAGTTTGGTCTGTTGTTATTCTTTAGTTTGGTCTGTTGTTATTCTTTAGTTTGGTCTGTTATTCTTTAGTTTGGTCTGTAATTCTTTAGTTTGGTCTGTTGTTCTTTAGTTTGGTCTGTTGTTGTTTAGTTTGGTCTGTTGTTGTTCTTTAGTTTGGTCTGTTATTCTTTAGTTTGGTCTGTTGTTATTCTTTAGTTTGGTCTGTTATTCTTTAGTTTGGTCTGTTTTTATTCTTTAGTTTGGTCTGTTGTTCTTTAGTTTGGTCTGTTATTCTTTAGTTTGGTCTGTTGTTCTTTAGTTTGGTCTGTTTTTATTCTTTAGTTTGGTCTGTTGTTCTTTAGTTTGGTCTGTTGTTATTCTTTAGTTTGGTCTGTTGTTATTCTTTAGTTTGGTCTGTTGTTCTTTAGTTTGGTCTGTTGTAATTCTTTAGTTTGGTCTGTTGTTCTTTAGTTTGGTCTGTTGTTATTCTTTAGTTTGGTCTGTTATTCTTTAGTTTGGTCTGTTGTTATTCTTTAGTTTGGTCTGTTGTTATTCTTTAGTTTGGTCTGTTGTTCTTTAGTTTGGTCTGTTGTTCTTTAGTTTTGTCTGTTGTTCTTTAGTTTAGTCTGTTGTCCAGCCTGTTTTTATTCTTTAGTTTGGTCTGTTATTCTTTAGTTTGGTCTGTTGTTATTCTTTAGTGTGGTCTGTTGTTCTTTAGTTTGGTCTGTTGTTCTTTAGTTTGGTCTCTTGTTATTCTTTAGTTTGGTCTGTTGTTCTTTAGTTTGGTCTGTTGTTCTTTAGTTTGGTCTGTTGTTATTCTTTAGTTTGGTCTGTTATTCTTTAGTTTGGTCTGTTGTTATTCTTTAGTTTGGTCTGTTGTTATTCTTTAGTTTGGTCTGTTATTCTTTAGTTTGGTCTGTAATTCTTTAGTTTGGTCTGTTGTTCTTTAGTTTGGTCTGTTGTTGTTTAGTTTGGTCTGTTGTTGTTCTTTAGTTTGGTCTGTTATTCTTTAGTTTGGTCTGTTGTTATTCTTTAGTTTGGTCTGTTATTCTTTAGTTTGGTCTGTTTTTATTCTTTAGTTTGGTCTGTTGTTCTTTAGTTTGGTCTGTTGTTCTTTAGTTTGGTCTGTTTTAATTCTTTAGTTTGGTCTGTTTTAATTCTTTAGTTTGGTCTGTTATTCTTTAGTTTGGTCTGTTGTTCTTTAGTTTGGTCTGTTGTTATTCTTTAGTTTGGTCTGTTGTTATTCTTTAGTTTGGTCTGTTATTCTTTAGTTTGGTCTGTTATTCTTTAGTTTGGTCTGTTGTTCTTTAGTTTGGTCTGTTATTCTTTAGTTTGGTCTGTTGTTCTTTAGTTTGGTCTGTTGTTATTGTTTAGTTTGGTCTGTTGTTGTTCTTTAGTTTGGTCTGTTGTTCTTTAGTTTGGTCTGTTATTCTTTAGTTTGGTCTGTTTTTATTCTTTAGTTTGGTCTGTTGTTGTTCTTTAGTTTGGTCTGTTGTTCTTTAGTTTGGTCTGTTGTTGTTCTTTAGTTTGGTCTGTTGTTATTCTTTAGTTTGGTCTGTTGTTATTCTTTAGTTTGGTCTGTTGTTGTTCTTTAGTTTGGTCTGTTGTCCAGCCTTTTTTTATTCTTTAGTTTGGTCTGTTGTTCTTTAGTTTGGTCTGTTGTTGTTATTTAGTTTGGTCTGTTGTTCTTTAGTTTGGTCTGTTGTCCAGACTTTTTTTATTCTTTAGTTTGGTTGTTTCTGTTGAAAGATATAAAAACAATAAAAACTCACTTTCCATTAGGACATGTCCCACTAACTGTAGTTTCCACTCTGTCTGCCTGCCTGCCTGCCTGCCTGCCTGCCTGTCTGTCTGTCTGTCTGTCTGTCTGCCTGCCTGTCTGTCTGTCTGTCTGTCTGTCTGTCTGTCTGTCTGTCTGCCTGCCTGTCTGTCTGTCACACAGAGTGAGTGCACCTGTAAGAGAGGCTACACAGGAGACGGAATAGTCTGTGTTCTCATCAACCCCTGTCAGAAAAACAACGGAGGCTGCCACGCCTTGGTTTGTACACACACACACACACACACACACACACACACACACACACACACACACACACACACACACACACACCATACACACACACACACCATACACACACACATATTGTTGGTACAGTTGAATTCGTAAATATCCTTGCTGTATTGATTTGAATGTGATGTTGTTGTTCAGGCTAAGTGTAAGGCTGGAGACTCGGGGACCCACACCTGCTCTTGTCCAGAGGGCTACGGAGGAGACGGGGTAACCTGCTACGGGACCATCCAGGAGGTCTGTGGACACTGTGCATATTCATAGCAAACTAACGTAGGCTGCCAGGCCTTGGTTTGTACACACACACACCATATGAAACACACACACACACACACACACACACACACACATAAAAACCTTCCTATTTACACTGAGAGGGTATCCTACTCCGTAGTTGACAGTGTGTCTCATATGAATATCCTTGCTGTATTGATGGGAACTTCTCCATAGCTGTTGTGTGTCTCAGGCTAAGTGTAAGGCTATTTACACTTTGAGAGGAGTGTCACTTCTCCATAGCTGACTGGTGTGACGGGGTGATCCTGCTATTTTACATGAGAGGAGTGTCACTTCTCCGTAGCTGACTGGTGTGTCTATTATAAAAACACTTACACTGAGAGGAGTGTCACTTCTCCGTAGCTGACTGGTGTGTCTCATATAAAATCCTTACTATTTACACTGAGAGGAGTGTCACTTCTCCGTAGCTGACTGGTGTGTCTCATATAAAATCCTTACTATTTACACTGAGAGGAGTGTCACTTCTCCATAGCTGACTGGTGTGTCTCATATAAAATCCTTACTATTTACACTGAGAGGAGTGTCACTTCTCCGTAGCAGACTGGTGTGTCTCATATAAAATCCTTACTATTTACACTGAGAGGAGTGTCACTTCTCCATAGCTGACTGGTGTGTCTCATATAAAATCCTTACTATTTACACTTTGAGAGGAGTGTCACTTCTCCATAGCTGACTGGTGTGTCTCATATGAAATCCTTCAATTATTTGTTTGTTTGTTTGTCTCAGGAACTGGACATGAATCCCAAAATCTACACATTCAATAGCTGGATACAGGTGTGGATAACCTCTGACGTGACAAACCTCCACCATGTCACATCCTGTCCTGACAAATCTCCACCATGTCACATCCTGTCCTGACAAACCTCCACCGTGTCACATCCTGTCCTGACAAACCTCCACCATGTCACATCCTGTCCTGACAAATCTCCACCATGTCACATCCTGTCCTGACAAACCTCCACCATGTCACATCCTGTCCTGACAAACCTCCACCGTGTCACATCCTGTCCTGACAAACCTCCACCGTGTCACATCCTGTCCTGACAAACCTCCACCGTGTCACATCCTGTCCTGACAAACCTCCACCGTGTCACATCCTGTCCTGACAAACCTCCCCCACCCCCACACACACCTAACCCTTACCCCCCCCCCCCCCCTCCTCCCCTCCCTCAGAGAGAGAGCAGTGTGGATAGGCTGGACCTCAGTGGGAACATCACAGCTCTGGTGCCTTCACGCAATGCCCTGCGCAACCTCAGCGACTCAGAGAAGGACTTCATGCTGGGCCGGTACATGCTGCCTCACATCCTCCGGTACGGACTGCAGCCCTCTGTATCAATACTATCAATATTACATCAGTTACATTCTATTGAACAGTAGTAGTAGTAATAGTAACACTGATCAGGATGAGTGCTCCTTTTTGATTTGTGACACCATTGTGTCCATCGACCAATCACAGGGCCGGGTTAAAGGTCATCTTACGATTAAGCTGTGCTTGTTTCCTCCTTAGGGTCCACTTCCTCCAGGGCGCTTACGCCATCGAAAACCTAGACCAGGAAGTAGGGAGGAAGCTGCTCACGCTGAACTCTGTGACCAAGTGGGAGGTTCGCAACATCAGTGGGGTAGGTAGGGTAGGTGGGGTAGGTGGGGGTAGGGTTGGGGTAGGTGGGGGTAGGTTGGGGTAGGTTGGGGTAGGTCGGGTAGGGTGGGGGTAGGTGGGGGTAGGTCGGGTAGGTGGGGTAGAGTGGGGGTAGGGTTAGGGTAGGTGGGGGTAGGTGGGGGTAGGTGGGGTAGGGTGGGGGTAGGGTTAGGGTAGGTGGGGGTAGAGTGGGGGTAGGTGGGGGTAGGTGGGGTAGGGATGGGGGCAGGGTCGGGGTAGGGTTAGTGTACGTGGAGGTAGGTTGGGGTAGGTGGGGTAGAGTTATGGTAGGTGGGGGTAGGGTGGGGCAGGGTGGGGGTAGGGTGGGGTAGGGTGGATTGGTGGGGGTAGGTGGGTGTGTGTGTGTGGGGCAGGGTGGGGGTAGGGTGGGGGTAGGTGTGGATTGGGGGGTAGGTTGGGTAGGTGGGGGTAGGTGGGGTAGGGGGGTAGGGTTGGTTGGGTTGGGTGGGGTAGGGTGGGGTAGGTGTGTGTAGGTGGGGGTTGGTTGGGGCAGGGTGGGGGTAGGGTGGGGGGTAGGTGTGTGTAGGTGGGGGTAGGGTGGGGTAGGTGGGGGTAGGGTGGGGGGGTGGGGGTAGGTGGGGGTTTGTTGGGTAGAGTGGGGGCAGGGTGGGGGTAGGTGGGGGTAGGTGGGGGCAGGGTGGGGGTAGGGGGTTTAGGTGGGGGTAGGGTTAGGGTATGTGGGGGTAAGTTGGGGTATGGTGGGGGAAGGGTGGGGGTTGGTCGGGTAGGGTTAGGGTAGGTGGGGGTAGGGTTAGGGTACGTGGAGGTAGGTTGGGGTAGGGTGGGGGTAGGTGGGGTAGGTCGGGTAGAGTTATGGTAGGTGGGGGTAGGTGGGGTAGGTCGGGTAGGTGGGGTAGAGTGGGCGTAGAGTGGGGGGAGATCGGGTAGGTGGGGTAGGTGGGGGTAGGGTGAGGGTAGGGGTGGGGTAGGTGGGCGTAGAGTGGGCGTAGAGTGGGGGTAGGTGTGTAGGTGGGGGTTGGTTGGGTAGAGTGGGGGTAGGGTGGGGTAGGGGGGGTAGGGTGGGGGTAGGTGGGGTAGAGTGGGGGTAGGGGTGGGGTAGAGTGGGCGTAGAGTGAGGGTAGGGTGGGGGTAGGTGGGGGTAGGTGGGGGTAGGGGGGGTAGGTGTGTGTAGGTGGGGGTTGGTTGGGTAGAGTGGGGGTAGGTGGGGGTAGGTGGGGTAGGGTGGGTGTAGGTGGGGGTTGGTTGGGTAGAGTGGGGGTAGGGTGGGTGTAGAGTGGGGGTAGGTGGGGGTAGGTGGGGTAGAGTGGGGGTAGGGTGGGGTAGAGTGGGCGTAGAGTGAGGGTAGGGTGGGGGTAGGTGGGGTAGGTGGGGGTAGGTGGGGTAGGTGGGGGTAAACGCTCTAACGAATAATGCCTTTTGACATAAATCTGGCGCTATGGTTCCTAACGTTCTAAAACTGCCCTTGGTGATTTGACAAGCCAAATCTTCTGCAACAACATGTAACAGCTTCAGCCGCCTTGCAACAACTAGTTCAGACCGCTGCAACTTTTGTCTGCGACGTTCTAAAACCGTTTCGTTGCGAATCTTTGGTCTGAACTGGCCTTAAGGCCCACTTCTGACTGTTGAAATATTTCCGAGGACCACCTTCCCAAATAAATTTGAAAAAAAAAATGAACATGCAGGGCTGCCAAATCTCTCCCATTGAGCCTGAAACTCACGCAACTGACCCTGTTCACACGCTCTCACGCCACACCTCATTTTTCTCACGCATTCACACATTTGCTTAGGGAAACGTACACTAGGCCTACTATTGCAGACCATTGGGAAAAACAAGCCTCTCAAATGCTGCTTTGCACTGCGGAATACAAAGCGGATAGAATTTGTACAGTGCTCTGTTTTATTTACTTCAGCAAAACGGCAAGCCAGTCAGAGCAAAGCAGTGATCTAATAGGGACATTTCAGAAAGCTGTATTCCTGTTAATTATTTAATGGTTAGTGTAAGGATTAAAAGTTATGAAACTGGGAAAAGGGCTGTAAATTGTCATGTTTCTAAAGTTTTGTGTAGTACCCTACAAAGACAAATAAATGTCTGCTCGTACTCACAACTGTAGGCTACATCTCATGCAAAGGCTTTCAGAAACGTTGGCAGCCCTGCACCATGAAAAAGCTGTGAATCCAAATTGAGTGTATTGAGTGTCATTCCTCACCACACACCATGGAGGTTTCACTGGTGCAGGGCTGTCACTTTTTCTGTTCAAAACCCGATCCATTTTGGATCACTGCAGCCGAGCAAATACTAGCTCACACAATGGCGATATGTTTGGGTCTATCTGATGATATGTGGTGATATTCAAACGTGTTAAGTTATTGAAATTATCCATTTTAATTTGACGTTTTGAACTCTTGAACACATTTAGATATAAAAATACCTGGCGTCGTAAATTACAAAACAAAACAAAAAAAGTATTTTCTTAATTCTCTAATACTATCAGTAGGACTATCGCTGCCTCTGCGGCCCACTAGACAGCGCTCTGCGGCCCACCGTGTCAGACTGTAACCTCACACAGCTAACAGACTGTTTCTCTGTCCTGTTACAGAAGATCAGGATAGGAGACGCCTCCATTGTGACTCCTAACCTCCCTGCCCTCAACGGTTACATCCACATCATTGATATGGTAACTCCATGACCTACTGGACATGCTATGGGCTTTAAAGTAATAATCTTTTCATGAAATAATCAATGTCCAAAAAACATGCAGGTTGATTGGTGACTCTAAATTGCCCGTAGGTGTGAATGTGAGTGTGAGTTGTTGTCTGTCCCTATGTGTCGGCCCCGTGATAGACTGGCGACCTGTCCAGGGTGTACCCCGCCTCTTGCCCTGTGTTGGCTGGGATAGGCTCCAGCCCCCCGCGACCCTGCAAAGGATAAGCGGTATAGCTAATGGATGGATGGATGGATGGATGAAATAATCATGAGCAGCTGTGACCTATGCAGGAAGTGGAATGTGATTGGTCTTTTTGTTGGGGGGGGGGTGTTAAGGTGCTGCGGCCCCCGCTGTCAGACATCCCTCCTAAACCTCCCGGCCTCATAGCCTTTCTAAGGTCCACCCCCCACTACAGTCTCTTTCTGGAGGCCACGCTGGTGAGTCCTCAACTTTGACCCATGACCCTTAGACCTGACCTTGGTTAGTACAGGCACAGCTTTGACCTTGGAGACTAACTGTGTGTGTGTGTGTGTGTGTGTGTGTGTGTGTGTGTGTGTGTGTGTGTGTGTGTGTGTGTGTGTGTGTGTGTGTGTGTGTGTGTGTGTGTGTGTGTGTGTGTCAGCTCTACAATCTGGCAGAGAAACTGGAGTCGAGGACTGGGAACTGGGAGTACGAGTTGACCTACACCCTGCTGGTTCCCCATGATGACGCCATCAGACAGTACCTCAGCCAGACTAACACCACCCAGCTGGTAGGTACATCGACCAAACATAGCTCAGCCAGACTAACACCACCCAGCTTGTAGGTATACACCAACCAAACAAACATACCTCAGCCGGACTAACACCACCCAGCTGGTAGGTACACCGACCAAACATATCTCAGCCGAACAAACACCTCCAAGCTGGTAGGTACATCGACCAAACATACCTCAGCCGGACTAACACCACCCAGCTGGTAGGTATACTCCGACCAAACATACCTCAGCCAGACTAACACCACCCAGCTGGTAGGTATACACCAACAAAACATACCTCATAATAAGTTGTGACTTATGGAAACCTTTAACCCTCATATTAAATGTATTTTCCTGGTGATTCCATGGTGTTTGTTTTTCAGGGTGAAGACGTGTTTAAATCCCACGTCATCCTCAGTGAGCGGCTGTTCCCAGACCACCTGAGACACGCAATGCTTAAGAGCACTTGGCTCGGCAGCTCCTATCAAATCATGTTCCACCTCGACAAAAACAACCAGGTAGACCAATTAGCTGACAGCTTACACCCAGGTTAGACCAATTAGCTGACAGCTTACACCCAGGTTAGACCAATTAGCTGACAGCTTACACCCAGGTTAGACCAATTAGCTGACAGCTTACACCCAGGTTAGACCAATTAGCTGACAGTTTACACCCAGGTTAGACCAATTAGCTGACAGTTTACACCCAGGTTAGACTTACTCTGCCATTAAGCAGCAGTATCCTCCTGGGATCTGTAGTAGAGAAGTCACTTACACGTGAATCTGTGACAAGTCCAGTAACCACCTCAGTCGATAGTAGTTCATGCATTTGATTACTAGCAAACCTTTTGTCAGGTTCCTAAAATGTCTGCTGGAGACAGAGTTCCCCTTTATAGTGTTGCTATTTAAGTTGCCTGTCAGCCAATGTCGTTGTCTGTTTGAAAGTCCACCACATAGACGTTAACCAATGAGGTCCCCTGTATGCATGTCCTCCCTAGACATTAGCCAATGACGTCCCTCTGGATGGGCGCTTCAATGAGACGCTGCACGGTGTCCTCCTGCCCATCCCCCAGGTCCTCATCGTCCACAAGAACCGCTGCCGTCAGGACATCTTCATGCAGATCTCAGTGAGACGCTGTTCATACCCGTCCTTATCACTCGATTCTTACTTTGTCAAACAGCTGCTTTAGCTGTTCCTTCAGGGTGTTTGTCTTTGTTAGGGGAAGGGGTTCAGGGTGTTTGTCTTTGTTAGGTGAAGGGGTTCAGGGTGTTTGTCTTTGTTAGGGGAAGGGGTTCAGGGTGTTTGTCTTTGTTAGGGGAAGGGGTTCAGGGTGTTTGTCTTTGTTAGGGGAAGGGGTTCAGGGTGTTTGTCTTTGTTAGGGGAAGGGGTTCCGGGTGTTTGTCTTTGTTAGGGGAAGGGGTTCAGGGTGTTTGTCTTTGTTAGGGGAAGGGGTTCAGGGTGTTTGTCTTTGTTAGGGGAAGGGGTTCAGGGTGTTTGTCTTTGTTAGGGGAAGGGGTTCAGGGTGTTTGTCTTTGTTAGGGGAAGGGGTTCAGGGTGTTTGTCTTTGTTAGGGGAAGGGGTTCAGGGTGTTTGTCTTTGTTAGGGGAAGGGGTTCAGGGTGTTTGTCTTTGTTAGGGGAAGGGGTTCAGGGTGTTTGTCTTTGTTAGGGGAAGGGGTTCAGGGTGAACAGGTTCAGGGTGAACTGGTTCAGGGGAAGGGGTTCAGGGTGAACAGGTTCAGGGTGAACTGGTTCAGGGGAAGGGGTTCAGGGTGTTTGTCTTTGTTAGGGGAAGGGGTTCAGGGTGAACAGGTTCAGGGTGAACTGGTTCAGGGGAAGGGGTTCAGGGTGTGTTTGTCTTTGTTAGGGGAAGGGGTTCAGGGTGAACAGGTTCAGGGTGAACTGGTTTCAGGGGAAGGGGTTCAGGGTGAACTGGTTCAGGGTGAACTGGTTCAGGGGAAGGGGTTCAGGGTGAACTGGTTCAGGGGAAGGGGTTCAGGGTGAACTGGTTCAGGGTGAACTGGTTCAGGAGAAGGGGTTCAGGGTGAACTGGTTCAGGGTGTTGTGTTTTTGTCTTTTTTAGGGGGAGTGCACAGCCTGTGACGGACCTCCTAGCTGTTACCTCAGCTCCAACCCAGTAAGCACTCTCCTGTGGCAAATGGGAGCACTCATCTTCCATTCCCATCACTGCAGGAGGTTTGTGTTCTGAGCAGCCTGTTTCCACGGTATTTGTTCTAGATCCGGAGCGAGTTCCCTCCCAATATGAGGTCCAACTGTAAGTACAGGAAGAGGGTGGGCTCGCGGAGGAAGACTGTCCCTGGCTGCACCATCAAGTGTGTCAAGACCATGCAGGTATAGGACCTCCACATTATCCCCTAACCCCCACTTCCCTAGTTACCACATTATCCCCTAACCCCCACTTCACTAGTTACCACATTATCCCATAACCCCCAATTCTATAGTTACCACAATATCCCATAGCGCCCATTTCCATAGTTACAACATTATCCCCTAACCTCCACTTCACTAGTTACCACATTATCCCATAACCCCCGCTTCCCTAGTTACCACATTGTCCCATTACCCCCACTTCCATAGTTACCACATTATCTCCTAACCCCCAATACAATAATCACCGCATTATCCCCTAACCCCCACTTCCATTGTTACCACATTATCCCCTAACCCTCACTTCCCCAGTTACCACATTATCCCCTAACCCTAAACCCGACTTCCATAGTTACCGAACTATCCTCTAACCCTAACCCTTTCAGGACCACCAAGTGTTATAAATATAACCCCCCCCCCTAACCCTGTCAGGACCACCAGTGTTATAAATGTAACCCCCCTAACCCTGTCAGGACCACCAGTGTTATAAATGTAACCCCCCTAACCCTGTCAGGACCACCAGTGTTATAAATGTAACCCCCCTAGCCCTGTCAGGACCACCAGTGTTATAAATGTAACCCCCCTAGCCCTGTCAGGACCACCAGTGTTATAAATGTAACCCCCCTAACCCTGTCAGGACCACCAGTGTTATAAATGTAACCCTCCTAACCCTGTCAGGACCACCAGTGTTATAAATGTAACCCCCCCCCTAGCCCTGTCAGACCACCAGTGTTATAAATGTAACCCCCCTAACCCTGTCAGACCACCAGTGTTATAAATGTAACCCTCCTAACCCTGTCAGGACCACCAGTGTTATAAATGTAACCCCCCTAACCCTGTCAGGACCACCAGTGTTATAAATGTAACCCCCCTAACCCTGTCAGGACCACCAGTGTTATAAATGTAACCCTCCTAACCCTGTCAGGACCACCAGTGTTATAAATGTAACCCTCCTAACCCTGTCAGGACCACCAGTGTTATAAATGTAACCCCCCTAGCCCTGTCAGGACCACCAGTGTTATAAATGTAACCCTCCTAACCCTGTCAGGACCACCAGTGTTATAAATGTAACCCTCCTAACCCTGTCAGGACCAGCAGTGTTGCCCGGGGTTCTTCGGTCATGAATGTTTCAAATGCCCCGGAGAGCCGGGCAGGTGGTGCTCAGGGAGGGGGACCTGCCAGGACGGAAACCTAGGCAATGGAGAGTGTCTATGCCACGAGGGTTTCCATGGCACCATCTGTGAGGACTGTGAACCAGGCAGATATGATGTGAACTGCACTCAAGGTGATTGGACAAGGACACACGTCCTAACCAGTGATTGGACAAATACCTTTATCCTGACCAGCCAATAGTTACCAGCATCACGTCACTAATATATAGAAAATTATACAAGACTGAGACCAAATTTTTTTTTAAATCAGTGAACATTGATGTGGAATTAGAAATATATGACTTTACAGGCAAATTTAAAGTGGGTGTGTGTGAATTTGTTATTTTGTCTGTGTGAGTTCTTGGTCTGGTAAAGTGTCTTTTGCTGGTTTGTTAATGTGTGTGTGTGTGTGTGTGTGTGTGTGCGTGTGTGTGTATGATGTGTTGTAGTGTGCAGGTGTGGTGCCCATGGGAAGTGCAGGGATGGGCAGACAGGAGATGGCCGCTGTGTTTGCCACAAAGGATGGAAAGGTCCCAGCTGCTCTGTGGGTATGATACCATCTCCAAACACACGCACGCACGCACGCACGCACACACACACACACACACACACACACATATACACACAAAACACATGCGATGAAATATCACTTCATTACACTCTGAGAAGGAGAAAAATTACAATATTTATTATCATGTTTGTTTCAAGTTCAGACTAAACAGACTACTTTGTACTTTTCTTAACATTGTACACATTCATGCTATAGTAAAACACTAAATAATAAATCATTGTGGAAGATCCACTTTACATCATGTGTTTTCCCAGTTTAATTAATCTGCTGTAATGTGCTTCCAGAGATTGTGGATGACGCCTGTGGGGGTGTCTGTGATGTCAACGCAAAGTAAGACACTAGCCCCTACATGCTTTAAATCTAAACCCTAACCCTACCTGCTTTAACCCTAACCCTAACCCTAACCCCTAAACCCTAACCCTAACCCTACCTGCTTTAACCCTAACTCTAACCCTAACCCCTAACTCTACCTGCTTTAACACTAGCCCTAACCCCTAAACCCTAACCCTAACCCTACCTGCTTTAGCCCTAACCCTAACCCTACCTGCTTTAGTACTAACCCTAACCCCTAAACCCTAACCCTAACCCTACCTCCTTTAACCTTAATCCTAACCCCTAAACCCTAACCCTACCTGCTTTAACCCTAACCCTAACCCCTCAACCCTAACCCTACCTGCTTTAACCCCAACCCTAAACCTAACCCTACCTGCTTAAGCCATAACCCTACCTGCTTCAACCCTAACCCCAACCCTACCTCCTTTAACCCTAACCCTAACCCTAACCCTTCCTGCTTTAACCACCCTAGCTAAGGCAGTGCACTTTGTCAAATAAACTGAGCTTGCCTTGTCTTAGAAATGTTGTTATTGTGTTGTGCTGTTAATGTGTTGTTGTTGTGTAGTGCTGTTAATATACTGTGTTGTGTTGTGAAGTTGTGTAGGTGTGACTGGGGGTCCTGCCACGTGTTTGTGTGTCCCCGGCTATGAAGGCAATGGAACCTCCTGCAAAGGTACTGCTAACGCTACACCATGCACTGCTAAAGCTACACTGCTAACACCACACCATGCACTGCAAACACTACACCATGCACCGCTAACGCTACACCATGCACTGCTAACACTACACCATGCACTGCTAACGCTACACCATGCACCACTAATGCTATATCAGATACTGCTAATGCTACACAAAGCAATGCTAATGCTACACCAAGCACTGCTAATGCTAACTACTAATTTGTCTTTTTCAGAGAGGTTTCTGTGTGAACAGAACAATGGTGGCTGTTCTCCATTTGCTAACTGCAGTAAGATCGCTGTTGGGGAGAGGAGCTGTACCTGTAGAGCGGGTTACCATGGTGACGGGGTCATCTGTCAGGGTAGGAGAACACAGAGACTGTCTATCGTCAGCTTTATCTTACCTCTTTGCATATATACAGTTGCGGTATGGATGGGTTTGAATCCTGGTAGCTGCAGTTCTATCTGAGCTCGTCTTCCTCCTCCTTCTCCCACACTCTCCTCTCCCCCCTTCCTCTCCTCTTCCTCCTCCCCCCTCCTCTTCCTCCTCTTCCTCCCCCTTCTTACATCCTTCACCCCCTCTTCCCTTTCCTCTTCCCCCTCCTCCCCCCTCCTCCCCCTCTTCCTCCTCCTTCCAGCTATTCATGGCACTAATACCTTGGAGAGTGATAAAGTAAATAATATATTTATTTTGCATGTAAGTAGGGCTGAGTTAAGTCATAAGTCTATGTAAATAAGTCTAAGTATAAATATGTATATATATATATATATATATATATATATATATATATATATAATATATATATATATATAAAAGACTGATAAATATTGGTTACTTGGTCAACATAGTTAACCTCACAGAGGATGAGAGCAGATAAATACATGTATCCCCATTCCCCACACAAACATCCCTAACTATCTTCTGTCTTCAATAGTTTGGATTAAAACAAAATGCGAAGAAACAAGAGTTTAATCAAATCCCTCTTATATTAATGAGTGGTATACAATATAATATACAACATACAGTCTATATAATAATATACATAGTGTTATATATCATCACCTTCTTAAGCTAATGGCCTAAGTCTTATTTTAAAGTTTTTAGAAAAACAGAAAAAACTGAACCAAATATAGAATATATGCTATTTATTAATAATTTCACACAAAAAGATTATGACAATATATGACTATTGACATACAAATAACACTGTCTGTCAATTATGTAAAATAATAATTATAATAATTATAATAATTATTATAATAATTACTTAGGCCAATTTACGAACATGCCGTTGTGACCTAGGCAATGTTAAACCTGACTTAGGCCTAATTACTTCTGGAGTAAGTGACCTAGGCAACGTTAAACCTGACTTAGGCCTAATTACTTCTGGAGTAAGTGACCAAGGCAACTTTAAACCTGACTTAGGCCTAATTACTTCTGGAGTAAGTGACCTAGGCAACGTTAAACCTGACTTAGGCCTAATTACTTCTGGAGTAAGTGACCAAGGCAATGTTAAACCTGACTTAGGCCTAATTACTTCTGGAGTAAGTGACCTAGGCAACGTTAAACCTGACTTAGGCCTAATTACTTCTGGAGTAAGTGACCTAGGCAACGTTAAACCTGACTTAGGCCTAATTACTTCTGGAGTAAGTGACCTAGGCAAAACAGTGCACTTCTTTTGCCATCTTGTAAAGCTTGTAAAATTGCCTAAGTCACAAGATAATGTGACTTAAGCCATTTTTTTCTTGGAACAGCATGATCTTTTCAATAAGGATGCAGGCAATTTTACCAGAGGTGACCAGCATCATGAAGAGATGATTTAGGCATAATAAACATGTTCCTCAAAACATGATTTAGGCCATTAGTTTAAGAATGTGACGATATTTTAAAGTACACAGTATACAGTATATAATAATATATATAGTGTTATATATTATAATATACAGTATATAATAATATGTGTATAATGTGTTATATAGTATAGTGTGCAGTATATAATAATATATATAGTGTTATATATTATAATATACAGTATATAATAATATATATATAATGTGTTATACAGTATAGTATGCGGTACATAATATATATATAATGTTATATAGTATAGTATACAGTATATAATAATACATATAACGTGTTATATAGTATAGTATGCAGTATATAATATATAAAATGTGTTATATAGTATAGTTATATAGTATAGTATGCAGTAAATAATAATATATATATAATGTGTTATATAGTATATATAATGCGTGTTATATAGTATATATATTATTATATAAGTATATAATAATATATATAATGTATTATATAGTATAGTATGCAGTATATAATAATGTATACATAATGTGTTATATAGTATTGTATGCAGTGTATAATAATATATGCATAATGTGTTATATAGTATAGTATGCAGTATATAATAATACACATAATGTGTTATATAGTATAGTATGCAGTATATAATATATATAATGCGTTATATAGTATCGTATGCAGTAAATAATAATATATATAATGTGTTATATAGTATAGTAGGCAGTATATAATATATATAATGTGTTATATAGTATCGTATGCAGTAAATAATAATATATATATAATTTGTTATATAGTATGGTACGCTGTATATAATATATATATATATATATATATATATATATAAATATATGATGTGTATATATAGTATAGTATGCAGTATATAATAATATATATAATTTGTTATATAGTGTAGTATGCTGTATATAATATATTATATATATATATATATAATGTGTTGTATAGTTTAGTATGCAGTATATAATAATATACTGCATATAATGTGTTATATAGTATAGTATGCAATATATAATAAAAGTGTGTTTGCAGAGATCGATGGATGTTTGGTGAACAATGGAAACTGTGACCCACAGGCTGAGTGTTTCAATACAGGACCCAATGCAGTAAGACTGACCTCTATCCCTAACCCAATGCAGTAAGACTGACCTCTAACCCTAACCCAATGCAGTAAGACTGACCTCTATCCCTAACCCAATGCAGTAAGACTGACCTCTAACCCTAACCGTAACCCAGTGCAGTAAAACTGACCCCTAACCCTAACCCTAACCCAATGCAGTAAGACTGACCTCTAACCCTTACTGTAACCCAATACAGTAAGACTGACCTCTAACCCTTACCCTTATCCTCTAACCCTGACTGCCTTACTGACTAGCTGACTGACTGGCTGACTGACTGACTGACTGACTGACTGACTGATAGGCTGGCTGACTCACTGATTTGCTGTCTGACTGACTGACTGACTGACTGATTGGCTGGCTAACTGGCTGACTGACTGACTGATTGGCTGTCTGATTGGCTCACTGACTGTCTGACTGACTGACTGACTGAATGTTTCGCTGGCTGTCTGACTGACTGGCTGATTGACTGATTGGCTGGCTGGCTGTCTGACTGACTGATTGGCTGTCTGACTGGCTGGCTGACTGATTGATTCGCTGGCTGTCTGACTGACTGGCTGATTGACTGATTGGCTGGCTGTCTGACTGACTGACTGACTGTCTGATTGGCTGTCTGACTGGCTGGCTGACTGACTGATTGGCTGTCTGATTGGCTGGCTGTCTGACTGTCTGATTGGCTGACTGGCTGTCTGACTGACTGACTGACTGACTGACTGATTGGCTGACTGATTGGCTGTCTGATTGGCTGACTGGCTGTCTGACTGACTGACTGACTGGCTGGCTGACTGACTGATTGGCTGTCTGATTGGCTGGCTGTCTGACTGTCTGATTGGCTGACTGGCTGTCTGACTGACTGACTGACTGACTGACTGATTGGCTGTCTGATTGGCTGTCTGATTGGCTGGCTGTCTGACTGATTGGCTGACTGGCTGACTGACTGACTGACTGACTGACTGACTGACTGACTGATTGGCTGACTGACTGGCTGTCTGTCTGATTGGCTGGCTGACTCCTTTTCATGTGCTCCAGGTGGCTTGTCTCTGTGGGTTTGGCTTGACGGGAAATGGAAGGGTCTGCTTCCCTATCAACCCCTGCAGAACTGTAAGTGTGTGTGTGTGTGTGTGTGTGTGTGTGTGTGTGTGTGTGTGTGTGTGTGTGTGTGTGTGTGTGTGTGTGTGTGAGAGAGAGAGAGAGAGAGAGAGAGTGAGCATGTTATTTGAATCTTTATTCTTTACTAGCGACAAAATATAAGAGTAAAATCATCACAAACTCCCCTCTTAAGTGCGTGTTCTTGTGTTGCCAGGACAACGGCGGCTGCCACACGAATGCCCGGTGTGTGTACCTGGGCCAGGGTAAGAGGAACTGCTCCTGTTTCACTGGACATATAGGAGACGGCTTCGACTGCCGGGGGAAAACACGCATGGTGAGAATGGAGGACACCACTCCACAGCTCCTCTAGTGGTGGCACAGAGGAAGACACCAGGGAGGAAAGAAAGACTGTCTAGTCATTTTGTTTGGCCACATTAGAAAAATAAACCTTAACTTGTTATTCACAGGAGATTTCTCGTCGTTCAGATGGCTCTCTCTTCGATTCCATGGTGAAAGTAAGCAGATCTAGTCATGAAGTGGAATGTATAATAGACATAATGAAGTGGAATGTATAATGGTGATAATGAAGTGGAATTATAATAGTGATAATGAAGTGGAATGTATAATAGTGATAATGAAGTGGAATTATAATAGTGATAATGAAGTGGAATGTATAATAGTGATAATAAAGTGGAATGTATAATAGTGATAATGAAGTGGAATTGGTTATGTTCTTCTTCAGAACTTCGACTCCAGAACTCACTATGGCAGCGGTCCTTTCACCACCTTTGTTCCCCTTCCCAAAACCAACCTGGACTACTCGGTAATCCAAAACACGCACACACACGCACGCACACACACACACACACACACACACACACACACACACACACACACACACACACACACTCCAAACCCCAAACAGATCATAACAATGTTGGTGTAAATCTTTTCTGTTGACTTTTTATTTTCTGTGCGGTGGGTGCGTGTGGTCTCCCAGGTAGAAAAGTGGTCCAGCCTGGGGCGTCACACTCTGTGTTACTCTGTGGTCTCCCAGGTAGAGAAGTGGTCCAGCCTGGGGCGTCACACTCTGTGTTACTCTGTGGTCTCCCAGGTAGAGAAGTGGTCCAGCCTGGGGCGTCACACTCTGTGTTACTCTGTCTCACTTTGTTACTCTGTGTTACTCTGTCTCCCAGGTAGAGAAGTGGTCCAGCCTGGGGCGTCACACTCTGTGTTACTCTGTCTCACTTTGTTACTCTGTGTTACTCTGTCTCCCAGGTAGAGAAGTGGTCCAGCCTGGGGCGTCACACTCTGTGTTACTCTGTCTCACTTTGTTACTCTGTGTTACTCTGTCTCCCAAGTAGAGAAGTGGTCCAGCCTGGGGCGTCACACTCTGTGTTACTCTGTCTCACTTTGTTACTCTGTGTTACTCTGTCTCCCAGGTAGAGAAGTGGTCCAGCCTGGGGCGGGCCACGGACCTGGCACGGTACCATGTTGTGTCCTGTGAGACCCTGATGCTGGCGGATCTTAAATCCATCACCAAGGCTGTGGCCACCTCCGGACACACACTGCACTTCAGCACTGTGGAGGTGACACACACACACACACACACACACACACACACACATCCTCTCTTTGGTGGTAACACTCACACACTATCTCTATGGACGTAACACACACACACACACACACGCACACACACACACACACACACACACACACACACACACACACACACACACACTGTCTGTGTCTAAGATAGTGACCAGTGTGTTCTCTGCTTGCCTCCTAATGCCAGGGTGCTGTGTACATCAACAATGTGTCTAAGATAGTGACCAGTGATTACACTACTAGCGATGGGGTCATTCACTACATCGACAAGGTGCTGACCCCCTACGACCTTACACACAAGCCTCGGCTCGACCCCCAGGTACGCGTGCGTGCGTGCGTGCGTGCGTGCGTGCCTCTGTTTGTACAAGCGAGACAGAGAGAGGGAGCAGGCAACACTTTGTGAACTCTCCCCAAGGTGCTATATATAACCAGAGTTCTGCTAGCAAGGTTAGGATTAGGGTTAATATCTATAACCAGAGTTCTGCTAGCAGGGATAGGACTAATATCTATAACCAGAGTTCTGCTAGCAGGGTTAGGGTTAGTATCTATAACCAGAGTTCTGCTAGCAGGGTTAGGATTAGGGTTAATATCTATAACCAGAGTTCTGCTTGGAGGGTTAGGTTTAATATCTATAACCAGAGTTCTGCTAGGAGGGTTAGGATTAGGGTTAATATCTATAACCAGAGTTCTGCTAGCAGGGTTAGGATTAGGGTTAATATCTATAACCAGAGTTCTGATAGCAGGGTTAGGATTAGGGTTAATATCTATAACCAGAGTTCTGCTAGCAGGATTAGGGTTAATATCTATAACCAGAGTTCTGCTAGCAGGGTTAGGATTAGGGTTAATATCTATAACCAGAGTTCTGCTTGGAGGGTTAGGTTTAATATCTATAACCAGAGTTCTGCTAGGAGGGTTAGGATTAGGGTTAATATCTATAACCAGAGTTCTGCTAGCAGGGTTAGGATTAGGGTTAATATCTATAACCAGAGTTCTCCTAGCAGGGTTAGGATTAGGGTTAATATCTATAACCAGAGTTCTCCTAGCAGGGTTAGGGTTAATATCTATAACCAGAGTTCTGATAGCAGGGTTAGGATTAGGGTTAATATCTATAACCAGAGTTCTGCTAGGAGGGTTGGATTAATATCTATAACCAGAGTTCTGCTAGGAGGGTTAGGGTTAGTTAATGAACGATGTTTTTATCTTCCAGATGAATTTCACCATGGTGGTTAGGGTTAGGGTTACGGTCAGGGTTAGCGTTAGAGTTAGGGTGAGAGTTAGGGTTAGTTAATGAACGATGTTTTTATCTTCCAGATGAATTTCACCATGGTGGTTAGGGTTAGGGTTACGGTCAGGGTTAGCGTTAGAGTTAGGGTGAGAGTTAGGGTTAGTTAATGAACGATGTTTTTATCTTCCAGATGAACTTCACCACGGCAGCTCAAGTCTTTGGATACACAAGGTTTAGCCAGCTTCTCCAGGTGACTGATTACAGAGCAGCTCACACACACACACACCCATAAGGTTTAGCCAGCTTCTCCAGGTGACTGATTAGAGAGCAGCTCACACACACACACACCCATAAGGTTTAGCCAGCTTCTCCAGGTGACTGATTAGAGAGCAGCTCACACACACACACACCCATACGCAGACACACGCTAACCGAAACACACATAAACACACACACTAACCGAAACACACACGCTAACCGAAACAAACACAAACACACACACTAACCGAAACACACACACACACACACACACACACACGCTAACCGAAACACACAAACGCATACGCTAACCGCAACACACACACACAAGCAAATCGAAACACACTCACACGCACGCTAACCGAAACACACACACATACACACACACACACACACGCTTAGCGAAACACACACACACACACAAAATCACACACACACACACACACACACACACACACACACACACACACGCTACCCGAAACACACATACACACACACTAACGGAAACACACACACACATGATAACTAAAACACACACACACATACGCTAACCGAAACACACACACAAGCTAACCGAAACACACACAAACACGCTAACTAAAACACGCGCGCGTGTGAGGAGGGTCCAGTTAAAAACATCCTCTGACAGAAACCAGACAACCAGCCTGTTTCACAACCCCAACCACACACACACACACACACACACACACACACACACACACACACACACCAACTGAAACACACACACACACGCTAACAGAAACACACATACGCTAATCGAAACACACTCACACACGCTAACCCAAACGCGCGCGCACACACACACACACACACACACACACACACACACACACACACATGCGCGCTAACTGAAACATACACGCACATACACCTTTCTAAACACAACAATTGTAGTGGGGAAGCAGGTGTTGTCTATTTATTAAGGATGTCATGTATTCCCCCTACATGTAGCATTTAACTGGGTGATAAAGTGTACGTGTGTTTGGGTCCCCGTCTTTATATCCCACTGTATGTTGTTCTGTGTGTGTGTGTGTGTGTGTGTGTGTGTGTGTGTGTGTGTGTGTGTGTGTGTGTGTCCAGGAAGCCAACCTGATGAGTCTGATACAGGACCCCTTCCTCCAGCCCTTCACCATGTTCTGGCCGTCAGATGCTGCTCTGGACGGCCTGCAGGGGGCGAGGCGACGCTGGCTCCACAGCCCCGAACACGCAGACAAGCTCCGCGCCACCGTGAAAGCCCACATCATACACAGCATGAAGGTGAGACTGCTCCTCCTCCTCCTACGCCTCCTCCTCCCGATGCTCCTCCTCCTCCTACGCCTCCTCCTCCTCCTCCTTATGCTTCTCCTCCTCCCACGCCTCTTCCTCCTCCTACGCCAACTCCTCCTTCTAATCCCTCCTCCTCTTCCTCCTGCTGCTCCTCCTACCCCTCCTGCTGCTCCTCCTCCTCCTCCTCCTTGTCCTCTCAGGGAGGTGTCTTGGATAAACTCGAGAGATACTTGAATATAGAAATGACGAAGACTGGAGTCAAAGGTATTCTTTGAGGCAGGCTTTATTGTCAAAGCAGCCGAGCAGCGTCTGGGACTCGCCTCGGGGTACAGTTTATATACATTTTAAAACACCATAGGTACATCTGAACCACACCTTACTGTACTCCTTAAACCTGAATGACCACCCTCTCAGGTCATCATCTTCCATTTGCCACCATTATGTTCTTTGCCAAGCTCATCCCTATCAATCAAGGATTTCCCTCCCACCTGTCACAGTACTTTCTGGAGCTTGGCTCTAATAGTGGCAAAGCCTTTTGGGCCTGTAGCAGCCAATAACGTAATAACTGCCGATAACGTAATAACTGCCAATAACATAATAATTTTCCCATTCTTAATGTAATAAAAGCCGATAATGTAATAACTTACCAATAATGTAATAAAATGTCTGAACCAATAACGTAATAACTTTTTCCCCATAACGTAATAAGTTATTACATTATTGACCGGTTATTACATTATCGGCTTGCTATAAAAAAACTGAAAAAATGTAATAATTGGAGCCGATAATGTAATAACATACACTTATCACTGTGTTTAAGTTTAATTTATTATGAAGTGTCAGACTTCCATACCATGTATCCTACTGTAGCTTCTTTCAAATAACTTTGACATACGGGGGGGGGGGGGGGGGGGCATATGCTGTAATAAAATCAATGTAGACAACCAATATTCAATCAGAATTGGCATCAACCAAACGTCCCTTTTCCTTCAGAGATGTGGAATGAGATAGGGGTGTAATCTATCCCCTATTCTGTTCATCATTTATATTAATCAATTTGCTAAAACATTTGAGCAATCTGCAGCACCAGGTATCATATTAAATATCACAGAAATGAAGTGTCTACTTTATGCAGATGATCTGGTGCTTCTGTCTCCTACCACAGAGGGGCTACACCTAGATCACCTACACATGTTCTGTCAAACCTGGGCCCTGACAGTAAACCTCAAAAAGACAAAAATCATGTTATTCCAAAAAGGTTCAGGAAATCAGGCCCACAACACAAATTGTATTTAGACTGATGAATAGGGGGCAGGCAATGCCCCTCTAAATGCTCTCACTGCCCCCACCAACCCGACCAAACTTCATCCCAAAATTAAAAAATAATAGAAAAATTCTTTTTTTTATGTGTTTGTCGATATGGCCAATCATAAACATGCCACATTATAAGCTGACTTATGTCTTATTGGTTGGTCTGGACATATGAAAAAGCATTTTGAACTTGCTATTTCACTTGGTCACTACACTACTCTGTACTCTGTTACCACACGTGAGCAGAATTATTGTCCCATTCATTTTAGCTTGCATAACTGTTTTTGTAGAGGGGCAGGGTTAGATGATAAGATAATCTCTAAACCTCACACTGCTTTCAATGCAGGTGCAAGTAATTTAAAGGGTTATGAGCGTCAAAATGGATAGGTGGATTGCTGTCCCTGGTTCTCTACTGGCATCAGCTAGCTAGCTGTTCATATCGTGGCTGTGCCTCAACTGACATTAGTGCCAGTGGACACAGCAAAGGGCAGCAAGAAATGTAGTCTAGATATCGAGAAATGTGGTGTGGCTTTTCCAAGTAATAGTATGTTGATGTTGTGACTATGATAAAAAAAAAAATTATAATTATGTTGCCCCCTCACCATCAGTCATTGCCCCCCAAGACAATGCGCTCTAAAACCAGGCCTGCCTGAGAGACAAAGCAAGAAGAGCTTTCTATGCAATTAAAAAAACATCCAAATTGAAATCCTAATTAGAACCTGGATAAAAAAATGTTCCAATCAGTCATAGAACCAATTGCTCTATGTGGCAGTGAAGTGTGGGGTCCCCTTTGAAATCAAGATTTTCAAAATGGGACAAACACCCAAATGGAGACTGCGTGTGGAGTTCTGTAAAAGCATTCTTCAAGTGCAAAGAAAAACTCAAAACAATGCATGCAGAGCCGAATTAGGGCAATGCCCATCTTCATTAGAACTGGAAAAAGAGCAATTCAATTCAATAATCTCAAATTCAGTGACCCCCAATCCTACCATCACAATCCTACCATTTAAACACCAAGAGATGACGGCAGAAAAGAGTCCCTCTGCCAGTTGGTCCACGGGCTCTGCTCCCTGGCCACAACATATAGAACTTCAACACAGCTCACAGACAATTTGGCCCAACCAAATTATTCCAAAAGGAAAAATATATAGATTATTGGACTGAGTCATCCCAAATTCAAAGCAAACTTGAATGCTATTTGGCTTCAAACAAAAAGTACACAGTATCTGAGTACAGTAACAGACAGAAACCTAAAAAGCATAATACAGTAGGTGAAAAAAACAAAAAACAATCTGCTGAATAATAGCAGCCAAATATTTGGCCTCTTGTCACAACCAAGGGACAGCCAGTGGAACACTGCACTAAGATCAATGTACCACTTGTTCATCCTGTTGTTACTGTTGTTCCTAGTATTATTGTTACATGCTATCGGTACGCACTGTCATGTTAACAGTTATTTCCCATGTAAAAAGTATGTATATGTGTGTGTATGTATGTATGTTGAACTAGGTTAGCTTTGGCAATATAAGCAAAAAAACTCATTACATTGAGAGAGAGAGAGAGCGAGAGTGCGAGAGAGAGAGAGAGAGAGACAGAGAGAGAGAGAGACAGAGAGAGAGAGAGAGAGAGAGAGAGAGAGAGAGAGAGAGAGAGAGAGAGAGACTGTGGGGAGAGAGAGAAAGAGACAGACACAGAAACAGAGAGAGAGAGAGGGAGAGAGGTTACCGGCAGTATTTACGTTATTGGCTGCTACAGGCCTTCATTATTTTTTACAACGTTTATGCCCTATATTTTATAATGAGCGTGTTGTTCAGTGCCTAGTACTGTACAGCCCCAGTGAGCTCACATTCTTTAATGCTGGGGCCTTCAGGTTCAGTGTCTCTGTCTTTGTTTTCATGGTTTTGTGACATTAACATAGTTCTTTCATTCTAGTGAAACTAGTGATATTGAAAACTTCAATAGAGGCTGAGACACAGGGACAAGATGGAAAGGAAGCTGTGGGTGCTGAGCAAAGCAGTGCCCTCTAGAGGAACCCAGAGAAACTACCAACTCTCCCATCCTCTGTCATTTGTTCTGCCCATCTTTTCTTCTCCTCTCTTCCTCCTTGTACTGCTGTTTTTTCCTCCTCTCTTCCCATTTATTTCTGTTTACCTGTTTTCTGCTCATCTCGTCTTGCCACATAGGCTTATTATCTTTCAGCATTACTGTTCCTTCTTTGAGAGAAATATGTAATAAATGAGGTATTATACTGTAAATTATCACCAAAAACAAGGGTTTAATCTCTCTGTGTGTGCCTGTGTCTTTCTCTCTCTCTCTTTGTGTGTGTGTGTGTGTGTCTTTGTCTTTCTCTCTCTCTTTCTCTCTGTGTGTGTGTGTGTGTGTGTGTGTGTGTGTGTGTGCGTTCCGCCAGCTAGTAGCTGTCAGTCAGCCGGGCTCCTATGCTCGATATTCCACGATGCACGGCTCCATTATCTCCTACAGCTGTGACAAGTCTACTGTGGTGAGTTAGTACATGTAGTATTAAAGATACAGGTCTACTGTGGGGAGTTACTAGTAGTATTAAAGCTACAGGTCCACTGTGGGGAGTTAGTACATGTAGTATTAAAGCTACAGGTCTACTGTGGGGAGTTACTAGTAGTATAAAGCTACAGGTCTACTGTGGGGAGTTAGTACATGTAGTATTAAAGCTACAGGTCTACTGTGGGGAGTTAGTACATGTAGTATTAAAGCTACAGGTCTACTGTGGGGAGTTACTAGTAGTATTAAAGCTACAGGTCTACTGTGGGGAGTTAGTACATGTAGTATTAAAGCTACAGGTCTACTGTGGGGAGTTAGTACATGTAGTATTAAAGCTACAGGTCTACTGTGGGGAGTTAGTACATGTAGTATTAAAGCTACAGGTCCACTGTGGGGAGTTAGTACATGTAGTATTAAAGCTACAGGTCTACTGTGGGGAGTTACTAGTAGTATTAAAGCTACAGGTCTACTGTGGGGAGTTACTAGTAGTATTAAAGCTACAGGTCTACTGTGGGGAGTTACTAGTAGTATTAAAGCTACAGGTCTACTGTGGGGAGTTAGTACATGTAGTATTAAAGCTACAGGTCTACTGTGGGGAGTTAGTACATGTAGTATAAAGCTACAGGTCTACTGTGGGGAGTTACTAGTAGTATTAAAGCTACAGGTCTACTGTGGTGAGTTAGTACATGTAGTATTAAAGCTACAGGTCTACTGTGGGGAGTTACTAGTAGTATTAAAGCTACAGGTCTACTGTGGGGAGTTAGTACATGTAGTATTAAAGCTACAGGTCTACTGTGGGGAGTTACTAGTAGTATTAAAGCTACAGGTCCACTGTGGTGAGTTAGTACATGTAGTATTAAAGCTACAGGTCTACTGTGGGGAGTTACTAGTAGTATAAAGCTACAGGTCTACTGTGGGGAGTTACTAGTAGTATTAAAGCTACAGGTCTACTGTGGGGAGTTACTAGTAGTATTAAAGCTACAGGTCTACTGTGGTGAGTTAGTAGTAGTATTAAAGCTACAGGTCCACTGTGGGGAGTTAGTACATGTAGTATTAAAGCTACTGGTCTACTGTGGGGAGTTACTAGTAGTATTAAAGCTACAGGTCTACTGTGGGGAGTTACTAGTAGTATTAAAGCTACAGGTCTACTGTGGGGAGTTAGTACATGTAGTATTAAAGCTACAGGTCCACTGTGGGGAGTTACTAGTAGTATTAAAGCTACAGGTCTACTGTGGTGAGTTAGTACATGTAGTATTAAAGCTACAGGTCTACTGTGGGGAGTTACTAGTAGTATTAAAGCTACAGGTCTACTGTGGGGAGTTAGTACATGTAGTATTGAAACTACAGGTCTATTGTGGGGAGTTAGTAGTATTATAACTATTACAACACTTAACACCCCTACCCTCCCAATCTGAGTTTCTGCCTATGTGTGTGTGTGTGTGTGTGTGTGTGTGTGTGTGTGTGTGTGTGTTTCAGGGGGACGTGCTCCTGAATGAAAACAGTGCCAAGGTGATTGATCGCTATATGTTTTTTGACGTTGGTATTGCTTATGGCATTGACCAGCTGCTGGAGCCTCCAGGTCTAGGGGCATTCTGTGACGACATACAGAACAAAACTGTGCAGGTGAGCCTCCATCTAAACAACATTGGTGCTTACACCACCACAGGGCAACAGTAACTATGTGATAGACTATCTTCTTTTCATGTATCTTCTTTTCCTTGCCTCTTTCTCCGTACCTCGATGACATATCCGTTCCATCCTGTGTGTGTGTGTGTGTGTGTGTGTGTGTGTGTGTGTATATGTGTGTGTGTGTGTGTGGGGGGGGGTTGTTTGATTCGTTTCAGGGTCGATGTGGGTCATGTGTCACTACACCCAATTGTCCTTTTCGCACCATAGACACGGTAAGATCCCCATGGAAACAGGATAACCGTTGTTTTCCTTAGTGGATAACCTAGACCATTATGTGTGCATGTCAAAGGAAACAGAACTACAGTAGGTTGCCTGGGGGTTTCCAAGATGGCTGCCCCATGGCTGACCAATCTGTTGTCAAGGGCAACCACTTTCACTGACTTTAGTTACTGATTCAGAAATGCTGTTCTACTCAGTGGGTTTCTATGGTGATGACATGTTAGGAGCAGGGGTTTCAGTAATGTGACTGTTCCAGGGTTAGGGGTAGTACTTCCTGTTTCAGTAATGTGACTGTTCCAGGGTTAGGGGTAGTACTTCCTGTTTCAGTAACGTGACTGTTCCTCTTGGTTCCAGGGCGTGAACAGGAAGTGCTTGCGCAGGTCCCCCTACAGCTCCGTCATGTTCCCACGGTAACCTCTCTCTTGTTGTCATGGTGCTAGCCAAAGCTAGGGCATAGGTCAAGCTGAATGCACAGATATAACAATATCATATAAATATACTACATATGTGGTACTTTGGAGTGTGTATTATAGCAACTCAATTCAATTCAAGAGTTTATTTGCCATGTGTGCAACAAGTACAAGTACCATTACATTGAAATTCTTACTCTTGCTTTCCCCACCAGCTAATAACATAAACATAAACAGCATAAAAAACTAAATAAAAAAAAATAAAATAAAAAACAGCCTAGGGCAATGATATCCAATATCCAATACAAGTGAACAATGTAAGAGTGCAGGAATAATAGGAAGTGGCCTGTGTAAGTACGGGGTGAGGTCCCTGAGTGCCGACCATGAAGTGTCAGGTAGTCCAAGTGGAAATGTCTTTGTCTGGTTGCCATGAATGCTGTGATAGTCGACCAGTAAGCTGCTCAAACGTCCAAGGTGTGGGGGTGGAGGGGAGTCCATCAGAGATGTGTGTTTGGGGGGGGGGGGGGTCCGAAGGGGATAGTAGCTCAGCTACGCAGGACTGTTCAGTATGCAAACTGCCTGTGGGAAGAAGCTGCCGTGGAATCGGGATGTCCGTGTCATGATGCTCCGCCACCTGCTCCGCGATGGTATGTGACAGAACAGGTGACAGCCAGGGTGGTTAATGTCTTTTGTGATTGAGTGCGCTCTGCTGTAGCAGCGTTTGGTGTAGAGGTCTTTGATGGCAGGTAGCTCCACTCCAGTGATCCTCTGTGCCATTCCCACAACCCTCTGGATAGCCTTCCTGTCCTTAGCGGTGGTGTTGCCATACCGCACTGTGATGCCCCCAGTTAGGACACTCTCTATGATGCTGCGGTAGAAGTTCACGAGCATCTGTGTGCTCATGCCCCATCTCCACAGACACCTCAGGAAGTAGAGGCGCTGTTGTGCCTTTTTCAGGATGCGCTCAATGTTGTAGGTCCAGGCAAGGTCATTGGAGATCTGCATACCGAGGAATCTGAAGCAGTTGACTCTCTCCACCTCCTCTCCATTGACGGTGATTGGGGAGTGAGTTACCTTGTTTTTCTTCCTGAAGTCAACAATTAGCTCCTTTGTTTTGTTGACCTTCAGGTCCAGATTATTGTCCTGACACCACCTTGTTAGGTCTGATATCTCCTCCCTGTAGCCAGAATCATCGTTTGAGGAAATCAGGCCAATCACTGTGGTGTCGTCTGCAAATTTGATAATGCGGTTGCTTTTTTGTTTGGCTGTGCAGTCGTAGGTGTACAGGGAGTACAGCCTTGGGCTGAGGCAGCAACCTTGTGGTACTCCAGTGTTGAGAACCCGTGTGGATGAGGTTTTGTTGCCTATCCTCACCACCTGTGGTCTGCCAGTGAGAAAGTCCTGGGTCCAGTTGCAGATGGTTCTACTCAGACCCAGATCTCTCAGCTTCAAGACCAGCTTGGTGGGGATGATGGTATTGAAGTCAGAGGTGTAATCAATGAACAGCATCCTGACATAGGTGTCCTTTTTGTCCAGATGCTCCAGTGCAGTGTGTAGGGCCAGTGCAGTGTGTAGGGCCAGTGCAGTGTGTAGGGCCAGTGCAGTGTGTAGGGCCAGTGCAGTGTGTAGGGCCAGGGAAATGCTCCAGTGCAGTGTGTAGGGCCAGTGAAATACTCCAGTGTATCTGAGCACCAGGACTCTAACAAGTATCATTGCACTACTGTAGATATGCTGTTTATAATGTAAATCATTTTCCCTGCACTACTGTACATACAGTATACTATATATTCTGTAGATTATGTAAATCATCCATTGCACTGTACTGCACTGTACATACTGTATACTTAACATTCTGTAGATAATGTAAATCACCCACTACTGTACACTACTCATATCGTAATTTATTTATACTGTTATCATAGCCTGTTCATAGACATAGATATAGACACTGCACATATGTATATCTTTTTTTTATATCATTTCATACTGCACTTTGTAAATTATGTTATTTAAACACTGCTAAAAGCACTTCTGGTTGAGATGCAATCTGTATTTCGTTGCTTTGTACTTGTGACATGCGCAATGACAATAAAGTTGAATCTGAATCTGTAGGGCCAGTGAAATGCTCCAGTGCAGTGTGTAGGGCCAGTGAAATGCTCCAGTGCAGTGTGTAGGGCCAGTGAAATGCGCCAGTGCAGTGTGTAGGGCCAGTGAAATGCTCCAGTGCAGTGTGTAGGGCCAGTGAAATGCTCCAGTGCAGTGTGTAGGGCCAGTGAAATGCTCCAGTGCAGTGTGTAGGGCCAGTGAAATGCTCCAGTGCAGTGTGTAGGGCCAGTGAAATGCTCCAGTGCAGTGTGTAGGGCCAGTGAAATGCTCCAGTGCAGTGTGTAGGGCCAGTGAAATGCTCCAGTGCAGTGTGTAGGGCCAGTGAAATGCTCCAGTGCAGTGTGTAGGGCCAGTGAAATGGCGTCGTCCACAGACCTGTTTGCTCTGTACGCAAACTGGGATAGGTCGAGTGAGTCTGGAATGATGGTGTTGATGTATGCCATCACCAGTTTCTCCAGGCACTTCATGGCTACTGGAGTGAGAGCCACAGGGCGATAGTTGTTCAGAGTGGTCACCCTGGTCTTCTTCGGGACAGGAACTATTGTAGTCATTTTGAAGCACCCGGGGATGACACACTGTGACAGTGAGGCATTAAAAATGTCTGTGAAGACAGGGGCCAGCTGTGTGGCACAGGTTCTGATGACCCGGGGTGGAATACCGTCAGGACCAGTAGCTTAGCGAGGCTTCACCTTCTTAAAGGTACGGCACACTTCAGCCTCGGATAGCCGTAGAACAGAGTCGCCTGGCTCTCTAGGGGCCATGACGACTGGTTCGGTGTTGAGTGCCTCGAACCTCGCATAGAAGGTGTTCAGCTCGTCTGGGAGTGATGTGTCGGCTGTGGAGATCTGTGCAGGCCTCAGTTTGTAGTCTGTGATAGCCTGTAGTCCCTGCCACATACGCCTAGAGTCTGTGCCGCTGTATTGGCTCTCCAGCCTGGTCCTGTAGTTCTTTTTTGCTGACCTGATGGACTTTTCTAGGGTGTATCTGCTTTGCCTGTAGAGCTCTGGATTGCCTGACTTGAAAGCAGACCTCCTCTCCTTCAGTTTGGTGGAAATGTCTCTGGTAATCCAAGGTTTTTGGTTGGGAAATGACCGGATTGTTCTAGTAGGAATGCAGCTGTTGATGCAGTTCTTGATGTGGTCAGTGACTGATTTGGCATATCCGTATAAGTCCGTAGTGGAGGTTCTGAAATGACTCCAGCTCCTCACTAACCTGTCCTCTGTCTCCTCAGACCAGATCTGCACAGACCTGAGAGTGGGCGGGGCACTCTTCAGTCGCTGCCTGTAGACAGGGAGTAGACCTGAGAGTGGGCGGGGCACTCTTCAGTCGCTGCCTGTAGACAGGGAGTAGACCTGAGAGTGGGCGGGGCACTCTTCAGTCGCTGCCTGTAGACAGGGAGTAGACCTGAGAGTGGGCGGGGCACTCTTCAGTCGCTGCCTGTAGACAGGGAGTAGACCTGAGAGTGGGCGGGGCACTCTTCAGTCGCTGCCTGTAGATAGGGAGTAGACCTGAGAGTGGGCGGGGCACTCCTCAGTCGCTGCCTGTAGACAGGGAGTAGACCTGAGAGTGGGCGGGGCACTCTTCAGTCGCTGCCTGTAGACAGGGAGTAGTAGCAAGGAGGCGTGGTCAGACCTCCCTAAGCCCGGACGTGGGAGAGCACGATGTGCCCCTTTAATAGTTGTGTAGCAGTGGTCCAGTGTCCTTTCCTTTCTTGTTGCACAAGTTACGTGTTGAAAGTACTTTGGTAGCACTACCTTGAGGTTGCAATGATTAAAATCTCCAGCTACAATCGACACAGCCTCTGGGTAGAGAGACTCGTGTCTAAATAGGGCTTCTTGTAGTTCGCATAACGCCGAAGTTGCGTCTGCTTGCGGATGAATGTGAACACTAGTTAGCATGACTCCAGCAGCAAACTCCCTCGGTGAATAAAAGGGTCTGCATTTGCTCGTCAAGTTTTCCAGGTTCGATGAACAAGACCTAGATAAAGTCTGTACATCTTTGCACCACGCATTGTTTATCATGAGGCAGACTCCTCCGCCGCGTGCCTTGCCTGAAGCTCTCGTTCTATCCTGTGAACAGAGAAACCAGCTAGCGAAACGGCGGTGTCAGGAATGTCCTCATCCAGCCAGGTTACCTAACTAACAGGTTACCAGCTAACCCTAACCCTAACCCTAACCCTAACCAGCTAGCGAAACGGCGGTGTCAGGAGTGCCAGGTTTCAGTGGAACACAGTGCGCTGCAGTCTCTGATGTCCTCATCCAGCCAGGTAAAGGTGGAACACAGTGCGCTGCAGCCTCTGATGTCCTCATCCACCCAGGTTAAGGTGGAACACAGTGCGCTGCAGTCTCTGATGTCCTCACCCAGCCAGGTTAAGGTGGAACACAGTGCGCTGCAGTCTCTGATGTCCTCACCCAGCCAGGTTAAGGTGGAACACAGTGCGCTGCAGTCTCTGATGTCCTCATCCAGCCAGGTTAAGGTGGAACACAGTGCGCTGCAGTCTCTGATGTCCTCATCCAGCCAGGTTAAGGTGGAACACAGTGCGCTGCAGTCTCTGATGTCCTCATCCAGCCAGGTTAAGGTGGAACACAGTGCGCTGCAGCCTCTGATGTCCTCATCCACCCAGGTTAAGGTGGAACACAGTGCGCTGCAGTCTCTGATGTCCTCATCCAGCCAGGTTAAGGTGGAACACAGTGCGCTGCAGTCTCTGATGTCCTCATCCAGCCAGGTTAAGGTGGAACACAGTGCGCTGCAGTCTCTGATGTCCTGTTGTAGCTGGATACGGCACTTCAACTCCTCCATTTTGTTGTTCAGTGATTGAACATTAGCCAGCAGGATGGAAGACAGAGGTGGTCGATTAGCACGCCGCCTGAGGCGAGTAAGAACGCCGCCTCTCCTTCTTCTTTGTCTCCCGTAGCGTGGGGCATGGCGCCGGTCCACCTCTGAGCAGGTAATCATCAGAAAGTTGTTTTTATCCACTTTAGCTCGTAAACCCAGCAAGAGTTTCCGACAGTAAGGGATGTTTGGTTTCCTTTCCTGTCTCTACATGGTTGTAACAGCGGAGTACTAAGTAGTAAATAGAAAATAATACAAAGTAGCAAAGAACGAAGAGCGAGGCGAGAGCAATGCAAGGTACGCCCGCCTTCTTCTGGCTTTATGTGTCTAAGTATGTGTGTATTTGCTGTGATTTTTAGGATTGTAACAAAATGTATGAATGGTTTTGCTATTTGTATGCTAGACTCTGATGACTGCCATGTGACTGTTATTAAATGGTATAAATGGTGGTGCTGTCTATATCCTGAGTCATGCTGAGGGCTGGTATAAATGGTGGTACTGTCTATATGCTGAGTCATGCTGAGGGCTGGTATAAATGGTGGTGCTGTCTATATGCTGAGTCATGCTGAGGGCTGGTATAAATGGTGGTGCTGTCTATATGCTGAGTCATGCTGAGGGCTGTGATCATGCAGACGGCACGGGATGAGCATGGGCTTCAGAGACAGACAGCACCTGTCCCCCTGGGGCCGCCTGGAACCCTCCCACAGGCTGGAGCTGCCGGGTTGCCAGAGGGTTTGCAGTCAGAAGGCCTGGGTGCCCGCCTGTTGCCCCAACCACTACGGCAGGGACTGCCAAGGTCAGCCTGGACACCACATCACAGAATGCACCAGCACATCCCATAATGCGGCAAGACATCCCAGAATGCACCAGCACATCCCATTATGCACCAGCACATCCCATAATGCAGCACCGCATCCCATAATGTAACACGACATCCCAGAATACACCACCACATCCCACAACGCAGCACCATATCCCACAATGCACCACCATGTCCGACAATGCAGCACCACATCCCGTAATGAACCACCATATCCCACAATGCACTACCATATCCCACAGTGCACCACCACGTCACATAATGCACCAGCATATCCCACAATGCAGTACCACATCCCATAATGAACCACCATATCCCACAATGCATCACCACATCACATAATGAACCACCATATCCCACAATGCACCACCACATCCCATAATGCACCACCATATCCCACAATGCAGCACCACATACCGTGATGAACCGTTCAGTGCAGGAAATTCCTGGTTTAGTCTCCTCCTGTATCATCTCCTTACCCACACTCTGCCTACAAAGCCCCTGATGCACCCTGCCTACAAAGCCCCTGATGCACTCTGCCTACAAAGCCCCTAATGCACTCTGCCTACAAAGCCCCTAATGCACTCTGCCTACAAAGCCCCTGATGCACTCTGCCTACAAAGCCCCTAATGCACTCTGCCTACAAAGCCCCTAATGCACCCTGCCTACAAAGCCCTGATGCACTCTGCCTACAAAGCCCCTAATGCACTCTGCCTACAAAGCCCCTAATGCACTCTGCCTACAAAGCCCCTGATGCACCCTGCCTACAAAGCCCCTAATGCACTCTGCCTACAAAGCCCCTAATGCACTCTGCCTACAAAGCCCCTGATGCACCCTGCCTACAAAGCCCCTAATGCACTCTGCCTACAAAGCCCCTGATGCACCCTGCCTACAAAGCCTCTAATGCACTCTACCTACAAAGCCCCTGATGCACCCTGCCTACAAAGCCTCTAATGCACTCTGCCTACAAAGCCCCTGATGCACCCTGCCTACAAAGCCCCTGATGCACTCTGCCTACAAAGCCCCTGATGCACTCTGCCTACAAAGCCCCTGATGCACTCTGCCTACAAATCCCCTAATGCACTGTGTTTCACAGCCTGAGGCTCTGTGAGGTGGAGAGGCTGTTAGTTCTCTGGAGTTCTATGTAGTTCCTCAAACTTGACGAGAGCTTCTTCTTTGTTTTTGCAGTTTGTGCAGGGGGTGTGGAGGCCCCCTGTGGTTACCATGGTGACTGTGACGACGGCAAGCTAGGCTCCGGGACCTGCAAGTGTCACGATGGCTTCGTAGGGCCCGCCTGCGAGATCTGCCAGGACCAACACTACGGACCCAACTGTACAGGTGCTGACCCGGTCAGAACTATTAGACCCAGACTGTACAGGTACTGACCCGGTCAGAACTATTAGACCCAGACTGAACAGGTACTGACCCGGTCAGAACTATTAGACCAGACTGTACAGGTACTGACCCGGTCAGAACTATTAGACCCAGACTGTACAGGTGCTGACCCGGTCAGAACTATTAGACCAGACTGTACAGGTACTGACCCGGTCAGAACTATTAGACCAGACTGTACAGGTACTGACCCGGTCAGAACTATTAGACCCAGACTGAACAGGTGCTGACCCGGTCAGAACTATTAGACCCAGACTGAACAGGTACTGACCCGGTCAGAACTATTAGACCAGACTGAACAGGTACTGACCCGGTCAGAACTATTAGACCAGACTGAACAGGTGCTGACCCGGTCAGAACTATTAGACCAGACAGTACAGGTGCTGACCCGGTCAGAACTATTAGACCCAGACTGTACAGGTACTGACCCGGTCAGAACTATTAGACCCAGACTGAACAGGTACTGACCCGGTCATAACTATTAGACCCAGACTGAACAGGTACTGACCCGGTCAGAACTATTAGACCAGACTGTACAGGTACTGACCCGGTCAGAACTATTAGACCCAGACTGAACAGGTACTGACCCGGTCAGAACTATTAGACCAGACTGTACAGGTACTGACCCGGTCAGAACTATTAGACCCAGACTGTACAGGTGCTGACCCGGTCAGAACTATTAGACCAGACTGTACAGGTACTGACCCGGTCAGAACTATTAGACCAGACTGTACAGGTACTGACCCGGTCAGAACTATTAGACCCAGACTGAACAGGTGCTGACCCGGTCAGAACTATTAGACCCAGACTGAACAGGTACTGACCCGGTCAGAACTATTAGACCAGACTGAACAGGTACTGACCCGGTCAGAACTATTAGACCAGACTGAACAGGTGCTGACCCGGTCAGAACTATTAGACCAGACAGTACAGGTGCTGACCCGGTCAGAACTATTAGACCCAGACTGTACAGGTACTGACCCGGTCAGAACTATTAGACCCAGACTGTACAGGTACTGACCCGGTCAGAACTATTAGACCAGACTGTACAGGTACTGACCCGGTCAGAACTATTAGACCCAGACTGAACAGGTGCTGACCCGGTCAGAACTATTAGACCAGACTGTACAGGTACTGACCCGGTCAGAACTATTAGACCCAGACTGAACAGGTACTGACCCGGTCAGAACTATTAGACCCAGACTGTACAGGTACTGACCCGGTCAGAACTATTAGACCCAGACTGAACAGGTACTGACCCGGTCAGAACTATTAGACCCAGACTGTACAGGTACTGACCCGGTCAGAAGGTACTTTACTGAGTGATGTATTGGAGCACATCAAGCAGCACTCTCTCTCTGACCTTCATACTGATGAGAGAGCTGGCCTCCAAACCGCTTCATACTGATGAGAGAGCTGGCCTCCAAACCGCTTCATACTGATGAGAGAGCTGGCCTCCAAACCGCTTCATACTGATGAGAGAGCTGGCCTCCAAACCGCTTCATACTGATGAGAGAGCTGGCCTCCAAACCGCTTCATACTGATGAGAGAGCTGGCCTCCAAACCGCTTCATACTGATGAGAGAGCTGGCCTCCAAACCGCTTCATACTGATGAGAGAGCTGGCCTCCAAACCGCTTCATACTGATGAGAGAGCTGGCCTCAAAACCGCTTCATACTGATGAGAGAGCTGGCCTCCAAACCGCTTCATACTGATGAGAGAGCTGGCCTCCAAAACCGCTTCATACTGATGAGAGAGCTGGCCTCCAAACCGCTTCATACTGATGAGAGAGCTGGCCTCCAAACCGCTTCATACTGATGAGAGAGCTGGCCTCCAAACCGCTTCATACTGATGAGAGAGCTGGCCTCCAAACCGCTTCATACTGATGAGAGAGCTGGCCTCCAAACCGCTTCATACTGATGAGAGAGCTGGCCTCCAAACCGCTTCATACTGATGAGAGAGCTGGCCTCCAAACCGCTGCCTGGGTGGAAAAAGGCATCAGTGAAGTCAGAAATATAACAGTATTAAATAGGGTTGTCATGAGACCAGACATTTAGTAGTCGATACCAATACCAGTGAAAGTACACGATTCTCGATACCAAATTCGATACCATGGTAAAAAAACTAAACATTAATTAAATCCCATATACTTCAACATACACTCCTTTGTTTTAAACATTACAAAAAACAAGAGTAGCCTTCAAGCAAAACAGAAAAGAAACAATTACAAACATTATAGAAAGAACGGTGGTAATTCAATTATTTCAAACAAGCAATATTGTTCTTAATTACAAACAATAATCTTTTAATGATGGCTAAAGTCTGGAGGACGCGTGACGGGAAAGTAATACCAGGCATATTTAAATTAAACTACCACTAACATTACAAACAAAGAGTCCTATTTATTTAATTAAAAAGGAAACATACGCGCACATTTTATAACACGTTTAAGTGAGATCACAAGGAGAGTCAAATGTTCCCCTGCTGCATTGGGGTGTAAACTACTACAGCTAATTCACGGGAAAAGTTCCATTTCTCTTGAAGTATACAGGGGAGGACACAGCACACTTCAAGAGAAAGCAAACTTTTCCTGTTTGTTTTGTTTCTTTTTGGCCGAGGCTGTGATTATTATCTATAGGCCTATTTGTTCGTTTCTGATTTCTTTATTTGAGTTTGCGAACCATTACGCCTATGGATTGAGCCAACACTTTAAGGATCGCGACAAAATATTACATGTGTTTACTTTGGCTTCTTTTAGCCTCGGAGAATTTAGCTAGAAAAAAAGGGGCTACACAGCGTGCCAATGAACAACCAAAGCCACGTCTTTTTGCTGGTGTTTGTTCGCTTACATAACTGCAGCCGGTACCATCGGTACTGTAGAAAACCAGTACCGTCACGTTTTTAGAATTTTGGCTTCGACTTGGTACCAAAGTATCGGTTCTCGTGACATCCCAGTATTAAATATGACACTGCGGCTCACCTTCATAATAGTACTTCATAGCTAAACTTCAAGAAGTCCTTCATGGCTTAAATACTGAAAGGATTTCTATATTGTCTCTTTAATTATCTTCATATCTGTTTATCTATTTTGTTCTCTCTCTCTCTCTCTCTCTCTCTGTGTCTCTCTCTGTGTCTCTATGTCTCTCTCTCTCTCTAGCGTGTGTATGCAGTGACAGAGGCCAGTGTGATCAGGGGATAGAAGGGTCTGGGTCCTGTACCTGTCAGACCGGTTGGCAAGGCGACCGCTGTCAGCTGAAGCTAGGTAAAACTTTGATCTACCTTTACCTAACATCAGTTGATTGAAGTATTAAAACCAGCACAGATGTGTGTTTGTCCTAATTACTGATCCAAAGTGCCTGTGTGTATGCGTGTGTGCGCGTGTGTGTGTGTGTGTGTCCATGCGTGTGTGCGTGTGTGTGTGTATGCGTGTGTGTGTGTGTGTGTGTATGCGTGTGTGTGTGTCTATGCGTGTGTGTGTGTGTGTGTGTGTGTGTGTGTGTGTATGCGTGTGTGTGTGTGTGTGTGTGTCTATGCGTGTGTGCGTGTGTGTGTCTATGCATGTGTGCGTGTGTGTGTGTGTATGCGTGTGTGCGTGTGTGTGTGTGTGTGTATGCGTGTGTGTCTCAGGGGAGACCCCAGTGTGCTCTCCTGAATGTCATCCTGAGGCAGTGTGTCGTGTGGACCGGACCTGTGAGTGCCAGCCACCATACACAGGAGACGGGCTGAACTGTACTGGTGAGACACACACACACAGACACACACACACACACACACACACACACACACAGACACACAGACAGACAGACACACACACACACACACAGACACAGACAGACAGGTAGGCAGACAGACAGGCAGATGGACATACAGACAGGTAGGTAGGCAGACACGCCGACAGACAGACATTTCCTCCACTATGCTTCACAGATGGCCTTAAGCTCTCTTCCAGCATCTTTTCATTTTTTCTCCCATTCTGGTTACAGCCAGTTTGCCTTGTTTTGTGAAGGGAGTAGTACACACAGTTAGTTGTGTGAGATACCCAGTTTCTTGGCAATTCCTCGCATGGAATAGCCGTCACTTCTCAGAACAAGAACACATTGGCGAGTTCAGAAGCCATTTTGAGACTATAACGAAACCCACAAATGTTTCGGATATTCAACTATCCAATTGTATTGGTTCTTTAATCAGCACAATGGTTTTCAGCTCTACTAACATGATTGCACAAAAGTTTTCCAACGATCAATTAGCCTTTTGCACAGTATACTTGGATTAGCAAACACAATGTGCCATCAGAACACTTTCTACTAGCCTATGGAGATATTCCATAAAACATCTGCCGTTTCCTAGTAAAATAGTAATTTACCACAATGTCCAGACAGTATCTCTGAAAAATGATTGATATTTGAATAGGTTTTCTTTCATTTCTAGGTTTCCCTAAAGGGAAGGTGAGCGGTAGTGTGTTAGTGTCGTTTAATGGTGCTGGCCTGTCCGCCCTGACAGCAGTGCAGCACCACAGCACTGATCAATGTTGTTGTTGTTGACCTTAATATTTTGGATGTTGTGTGGGCAGTGTTGGGGTACGTTATTGATGCAGTGTCGTTGTTGTTGTTTATGTTGGGTCTGATCAGCACCAGACCTCTGTGGGGAGTACAACGGGGGTTGCCACGGGAACGCCCTCTGCTCCCAGACGGGCGTGGCCGTCAACTGCTCCTGCCAGGGCGGTTACCAGGGCGATGGTTTCTCCTGCGAGCCAATCAACAGGTGCGTGGAGGAAACCAATGGAGGCTGCAGCGACTTTGCAACGTGCACGTTCTCTGGCCCAGTAAGTCTGTCTCCCCTAGTAATCTCTTAAACCCAGCTTCTGTCTCCCCTATTAATGTCTTAAACCCAGCCTCTGTCTCCCCTAGTAATGTCTTAAACCCAGTCTCTGTCTCCCCTAGTAATGTCTTAAATCCAGCCTCTGTCTCCCCTAGTAATGTCTTAAACCCAGTCTCTGTCTCTACTAATAATGTCTTAAACCCAGTCTCTGTCTCCCCTAGTAATGTCTTAAACCCAGCCTCTGTCTCCCCTAGTAATCTCTTAAACCCAGTCTCTGTCTCCCCTAGTAATGTCTTAAACCCAGTCTCTGTCTCTACTAGTAATGTCTTAAACCCAGCCTCTGTCTCCCCTAGTAATGTCTTAAACCCAGCCTCTGTCTCGCCTAGTAATGTCTTAAACCCAGTCTCTGTCTCCCCTAGTAATGTCTTAAACCCAGTCTCTGTGTCTACTAATAATGTCTTAAACCCAGTCTCTGTCTCCACTAATAATGTCTTAAACCCAGCCTCTGTCTCCACTAGTAATGTCTTAAACCCAGTCTCTGTCTCCACTGGTAATGTCTTAAACCCAGTCACTGTCCCCACTGGTAATGTCTTAAACCCAGTCTCTGTCTCCACTGGTAATGTCTAAAACCCAGTCACTGTCCCCACTGGTAATGTCTTAAACCCAGTCTCTGTCTCCACTGGTAATGTCTAAAACCCAGTCTCTGTCTCCACTGGTAATGTCTTAAACCCAGTCTCTGTCTCCACTGGGAATGTCTGCATCCCAGCCTCTGTCTCTACTTCTAAGGTCTTAAACCCAGCCTCTGTCTCCCCAAGTAATGTGTTAAATCCAGGCTATGGTTGAGTTCCTCAATAAAGTACGTCCTAATGACTTTCACTATGTACTTTTCCTTAACCTCGAGGGAAAACGTCATGAGGTTAAGGACAGATATGAAGGAGAATTCATAAGGACTTAGGAAAAGACAATGACGTTGCTAAAGGAATACGACTGCACTTACACTTGGCTACGTGATCATGCGACGGTGGTTTTCGTGGGTCGTGTGTAGAAACTACAATGTTCCGTAGATTATTGTAGCCTACAAAAAGCGTATTTTAACTACTTCGCCGGTGCGTTGTCACCGTGTTGTTTCATAGCCTACATAAACGTGCGGGCAAGCCAGAGAAATATACTAGCCTACTTTATTACCAAGGTTGGAATTTAAATTAAAAAAGGGAATATAGGCCACCTGTCACAAAAGTGAAACGAAATATGTCACATTGAGAATGGTTGCTCACGTCCTCATCTCCCTGTAAACTCATATTGATCGCCACACATGAATTCCAATTAATGTGAATGAAGCCTAATCGTCAAATGTATGCAAGTTATGCATTTATGTTAGGCATACAAACCTGCTACTATAGTTACATATTATGATTCTTACGTTTGTTAACATGTTGACATTTGGAAACATATAAGCATATTAGCAAGATAGGGCATAACATAAGATGGAAAATGTTTAATATACAACTAGGTTTTATGATCTGCATCCCTTGTCGGTCATGTCGGCTGAATGGTGTCACTTTAAATATTGCTGCCACAAGGCATTGTGGGGCGGCATTTGCTTCTTTCCTTTCGTAAAGGATGGTCCAGTGTATCCTATGCTAAAGTACACAAGTTAGGAAGCATTGAAGCACCTTTCCTTAGCACTTAAAAGAATTCGACCAGTACTTATCATGGCTGCCAATTAGATACTTCCGGGTCATTTCACCCAGTTAGGAACCTTCCTAAGCAAAATAGAGAATTCGACTGTAGCCCCAGTCTCTGTCTCCCCTAGTAATGTCTTAAACCCAGCCTCTGTCTCCACTGGTAATGTCTTAAACCCAGCCTCTGTCTCCCCAAGTAATGTCTGAAACCCAGCCTCTGTCTCCCCTAGTAATGTCTTAAACCCAGCCTCTGTCTCCCCTAGTAATGTCTGAAACCCAGCCTCTGTCTCCCCTAGTAATGTCTGAAACATTTCAGGCACAGCATTAGACTGGTTTTCATCATATCTCACTGATAGAAGTTTCACTGTCTCAATTGGAGACTTTGTGTCGGATTCCTCTCCACTGTCATGTGGTGTCCCGCAGGGATCGGTTTTGGGGCCCCTATTATTCTCTTTATATTTGCTGCCATTGGGACAGATTATAAACAGATTTAATATTAAATATCAACTATTTGCAGATGATATCCAGCTCTACTTTTCATTAAACCTAGTGAGGTTTATAGGTTATCATGTCTCCTAGACTGCCTTAATGCTATCAGGGACTGGACGGCGGACAATTTCTTACAGCTCTAAATGCTGATAAGACTGAAGTCCTGATTGCTGCTCCAGAAAAGATTGCTCCCTTGATAAAGCAAATTATCGGGCCCCTTTCTTCTGTCGCACACTCTAACCTGCGTAATTTAGGGGTTGTATTTGATCAGTCCTTGTCGTTTGACACTCATGTTAAGCAGCTGACTAGGTCATGTTTCTTTCACTTAAGAAATATTAGTAAACGAAGATCTGCAGTTTCAAATGTAGAATTAGAGATGATTATACATGCCTTCATTTCATCTCGCATCGACTATTGTAATGTACTTTTCTCCTCGCTTAACAAGTCTGCCCTGAATCGTCTGCAGACAATTCAGAATGCTGCTGCAAGACTACTTACTACATCAAATAGACGGTCTCACATCACCCCTATACTCAAAACTCTTCACTGGCTCCCTGTTGCGTATAGGATCCAGTTTAAAATTCTCACTCTAACTTACAGAGCATTGCACGGGCAGGCTCCTGCTTATGTGGCCGATGTACTTCATCCACACTCATCAGCTCGCTCTCTTAGGTCAAACAAACTACTTTTATTGTCTGTCCCTCGCACACGCCTAAAAACGCATGGTGATCGAGCTTTTGAGGCTGTAGCACCTAATCTGTGGAATACGCTGCCCACAATTTTAAGGTCTGTTGTTTCTGTGGATTCTTTTAAAAGCCAGCTAAAGACATATCTGTTTAGACAGGCATTTGGGTAATTTTTATGCACTATGTCTGCATTTTATGTATTTATTGTCTAATGGTTATTGTTTATTTTTAGTGTTTTGTATTTTTTGTTGTGTGTATTTTTTTAATGTACTGTGATTTTAGTTTTGCTCGTGTAAAGCACTTTGTGACTTTTGTCTGTGAAAAGCGCTATACAAATAAACTTTACTTACTTACTTACTTACTTACTTTACTTACTTAAACCCAGTCTCTGTCTCAACTGGTAATGTCTGCATCCCAGCCTCTGTCTCCCCTAGTAATGTCTTAAACCCAGCCTCTATCTCCCCTGGTAATGTCTTAAACCCAGCCTCGGTCTCCCCTAGTAATGTCTTAAACCCAGTCTCTGTCTCCCCTAATAATGTCTTAAACCCAGCCTGTCTTCACTGGTAATGTCTGAAACCCAGTCTCTGTCTTCACTGGTAATGTTTGCATCCCAGCCTCTGTCTCTACTACTAATGTCTTAAACACAGCCACTGTCTCTACTACTAATGTCTTAAACCCAGCCTCTGTCTCTACTATAATGTTTTAAACCCAGCCTCTGTCTCCCCTAGTAATGTCTTAAACCCAGTCTCTGTCTTCACTGGTAATGTCTGCATCCCAGCCTCTGTCTCTACTACTAATGTCTTAAACCCAGCCTCTGTCTCCCCTAGTAATGTCTTAAACCAAGTCTCTGTCTCCACTGGTGATGTGTTAAAACTAGTCTCTGTCTGCACTGGTGATGTCTTAAACCTAGTCTCTTTCTCCCCTAGTAATGTCATAAACCCAGCCTCGGTCTCTACTGGTAATTTGTTAAAGCCTATAAATGCTCGCGCTCTCTCTCTCACTCTCTCTCTATCTCTCTCTTTCAAAGAAGTCCTCCATGGCTTAAATACTAAAAGGATTTCCATATTTTCTTTTTAATTCTCTTCATATCTCTGTTTATCTAATTTGTTCTCTAATTGTCTGTCTGTCTGTCTGTCTGTCTGTCTGTCTGTCTGTCTGTCTGTCTGTCTGTACTGAGTCTCTGCTCCTCTTCTGGGTGTGTTTCTAGAACCAGCGTAGTTGTGAGTGTAACCGTGGTTACGTGGGCGACGGTACCAGACAGTGTCTGAAGGAGGTCGTTCCTCCGATTGACCGGTGCCTTGGAAACAACGGAGACTGTCACCCCAAGGCTGCATGCAGGGACCTGCACTTCCACAGTGAGACCTTTAAACACACACACACACACACACACACACACACACACACACACACACACACACACACACATACAGGCTGACAGAGTTGCATTAATTTAGAAACCTGCCTTAGCCATTAACCGTAAAGAGCTAATTGAAATAAAATGAACAATTGAAACAGTGTATTCCAATGTGTGTGTGGTGGTGTTGGTGGTGGGGGCTGCATCGTGGGGGTTTCACAGGAACTAAATCCTAAAGTGACCCCTTTAGCCAAAGAACCACTTCTCCCCGAGAACCAATGGAATCCTCCCACACCCCAGCCATGCTAGCATAGCTGTAAACACAGGAAGACCAACTGGCTTTGTGCTAGCATAGCTGTAAACACAGGAAGACTGACTGGCTTTGTGCTAGCACAGCTGTAAACGCAGGAAGACCGACTGGCTTTGTGCTAGCATAGCTGTAAACACAGGAAGACTGACTGTCTTTGTGCTAGCACCAACTCTTTTGTTGCTAAGCAACTGGCACCATTGGAAATTCACAGGGTTGGGGGTGTAACGGAATACATTTAACGGCATTACGTTATAAAAAATTCAAAAATATGATTAACTGCTAATTCATTTTAGCAATACAGATTGTGAAATATGAAAGCAAGTAGAATCTGTTCCATAGACTATGCAGGGAATATAGCTGCTAGTTGTCATGTGTCTGCTTTGAAGATACAGTGGTCAGTTGAACTGATAATCCTATGTTGACTGGATCTCCCAATGAAGGTTTATTTGTTTAGCATGTTAATACTGTGACATGTTCATGTTAATTTGGCTATCATTATAAATCACACATGTTAATATTTTTTTTGACAAAGTATTTCATGACTAAATCATGGTGTTTCGGTTGATTTTCTGTTATTTCGATGTATTAAGTATATATTCACCTTTTTTACACATAATCTGAAGCAAAATAGTTTTATTGTAATTATTACAAGTCAAGCCTGTAGATCATGTAGGCAGAGAGAGAAAACGAGGCTACAGGCTCCGAACATTTTTACGGGTGATCTAAAAGATAAGCACTAACTCCTAAGCGGAGTTGATAGTTTTAAATCGAGGTGTGTGTGTGTGTGCATGCGTGCGTGCGTGTGTGTGTGCGTGCGTGCGTGCGTGCGTGCGTGCGTGCGTGCGTGCGTGCGTGTGTGTGTGTGTTGTGTGTGTGTGCAGCTAAGACGGCGGGGGTGTTCCACCTGCGTTCTCCTCTGGGGAAGTATAAGATGAACTACACGGAGGCACAGTCTGCCTGCCAAGGGGTGGGGGAGGGGGCTATGCTGGCATCCTTCTCTCAGATGGCCGACGCCCAACAGGTCTGTGTGCCATTACCTCATACACCTAAACACATTACCTCATCTACATATACACATTACCTCGTCTACATAAACACATTACCTCATCTACCTATACCCATTACCTCATCTACCTAAACCCATTACTTCATATACATAAACGCATTACATCATATTACACACATTACCTAATCTACATAAACTCATTACATCATATGCCTAAACACATTACCTCATCTTATAGCATTACCTCATCTACATAAACACATTACCTCTTATTATAACAATTACCTCATCTACCAAACCCCATTACCTCATCCTATACCCATTGCATCATCTACCTAAACCCATCACCTCATCTTGTATCCATTACCTCATCTACCTAAACCCATTACCTCATCTACCTAAACCCATTACATCATCTACCTAAGCCCATTACCTCATCATATACCCATTACCTCATCATATGCCCATTACCTCGTCTACATAAATACATTACCTCATCTACATACACACATTACCCCGTATTATACCCATTACCTCATATTATACCCATTACCTCATCAACATAAACACATGACCTCATCTTATACCCATTACCTCATCTACATAAACACATTACATCATCTACCTAAACACATTACCTCATCTTATACACATTACCTCATCTACATAAACACATTCCATCATCTACCTAAACACATTACCTCCTATACCTAAACACATTACATCATTCTATACACATTACCTCATCTACATAAACCGATTATCTCATCGACCTAAACCCATTACCTCATCTACATTAACACATTACCTCATCATATACACATTGCCTCATCTTATACCCATTACATCATCTACATTAGCACATTACTTCATCTTATACACATTACCTCGTCTTAAACACATTACCTCATCTACCTAAACGCATTATCTCATCTTATACCAATTACCTCATCTACCTAAACCCATTACCTTCTTCTGTCCATCAGCGTCAGTGTTCATAATCTACCAATATGTGTGTTTGTGTGTGTGTGTGTGTATGTGTGTGTGTGTGTGTGTGTCTGTGTGTGGGTGTGTGTCCACTAGCTGGGGCTGCACCTGTGTGTGGCCGGCTGGCTGCAGGAGCAGAAGGTTGGCTACCCCACCACCTTCCCTTCAGTGAAATGTGGAGACAACCACGTGGGGGTGGTGCTGTACAAAGAGCCAGTGGACACCAGCAGCATGTACGACGCCTACTGCTACAGGGAGCAAGGTACACCACCAACACTATCCCAGGAAAGGAACAGAACAGCAGTTTATACCTCTATCAAGGTACACCACCAACACTATCCCAGGAAAGGAACAGAACAGCAGTTTATACCTCTATCAAGATACACCACCAACACAATCCCAGGACAGGAACTTTTATATCAGTGCTTTTCTGCCTTTCTCCTGTGTCAGAGAGTATACCCCGCCCCCGTACAATAACACATGATATTTGATTATTTGTATTCAATATTGGTTGCTCTCTGAGCCCCCTTGTTGAGAACTGTTTGTTTTACATGGTCTTGCTTTTATGAAAGATCCAAAGACATGGCATTAAACTAGCATCCATAGCAGGGGCTTAGATTAACACCGCAAGTTAATATGAAACTAGTGTCTATAGCAGAGCTGAAACTAGTGTCTATAGCGGAGCTGAAACTAGTGTCTATAGCAGAGCTGAAACTAGTGTCTATAGCAGAGCTGAAACTAGTGTCTATAGCAGAGCTGAAACTAGTGTCTATAGCAGAGCTGAAACTAGTGTCTATAGCAGGGCTGAAACTAGTGTCTATAGCAGGGCTGAAACTAGTGTCTATAGCGGAGCTGAAACTAGTGTCCATAGCAGAGCTGAAACTAGTGTCTATAGCGGAGCTGAAACTAGTGTCTATAGCAGAGCTGAAACTAGTGTCTATAGCAGGGCTGAAACTAGTGTCTATAGCAGAGCTGAAACTAGTGTCTATAGCAGAGCTGAAACTAGTGTCTATAGCAGAGCTGAAACTAGTGTCTATAGCAGAGCTGAAACTAGTGTCTATAGCAGGGCTGAAACTAGTGTCTATAGCAGAGCTGAAACTAGTGTCTATAGCAGAGCTGAAACTAGTGTCTATAGCAGAGCTGAAACTAGTGTCTATAGCAGAGCTGAAACTAGTGTCTATAGCAGGGCTGAAACTAGTGTCTATAGCAGAGCTGAAACTAGTGTCTATAGCAGGGCTGAAACTAGTGTCTATAGCAGAGCTGAAACTAGTGTCTATAGCAGAGCTGAAACTAGTGTCTATAGCAGAGCTGAAACTAGTGTCTATAGCAGAGCTGAAACTAGTGTCTATAGCAGGGCTGAAACTAGTGTCTATAGCAGAGCTGAAACTAGTGTCTATAGCGGAGCTGAAACTAGTGTCTATAGCAGAGCTGAAACTAGTGTCTATAGCAGAGCTGAAACTAGTGTCTATAGCAGGGCTGAAACTAGTGTCTATAGCGGAGCTGAAACTAGTGTCTATAGCAGGGCTGAAACTAGTGTCTATAGCGGAGCTGAAACTAGTGTCTATAGCGGAGCTGAAACTAGTGTCTATAGCGGAGCTGAAACTAGTGTCTATAGCGGAGCTGAAACTAGTGTCTATAGCGGAGCTGAAACTAGTGTCTATAGCAGGGCTGAAACTAGTGTCTATAGCAGAGCTGAAACTAGTGTCTATAGCAGAGCTGAAACTAGCGTCTATAGCAGGGCTGAAACTAGTGTCTATAGCAGAGCTGAAACTAGTGTCTATAGCAGAGCTGAAACTAGTGTCTATAGCAGAGCTGAAACTAGTGTCCATAGCAGAGCTGAAACTAGTGTCTATAGCAGAGCTGAAACTAGTGTCTATAGCAGAGCTGAAACTAGTGTCTATAGCAGGGCTGAAACTAGTGTCTATAGCAGGGCTGAAACTAGTGTCTATAGCGGAGCTGAAACTAGTGTCCATAGCAGAGCTGAAACTAGTGTCTATAGCGGAGCTGAAACTAGTGTCTATAGCAGAGCTGAAACTAGTGTCTATAGCAGGGCTGAAACTAGTGTCTATAGCAGAGCTGAAACTAGTGTCTATAGCAGAGCTGAAACTAGTGTCTATAGCAGAGCTGAAACTAGTGTCTATAGCAGAGCTGAAACTAGTGTCTATAGCAGGGCTGAAACTAGTGTCTATAGCAGAGCTGAAACTAGTGTCTATAGCAGAGCTGAAACTAGTGTCTATAGCAGAGCTGAAACTAGTGTCTATAGCAGGGCTGAAACTAGTGTCTATAGCAGAGCTGAAACTAGTGTCTATAGCAGGGCTGAAACTAGTGTCTATAGCAGAGCTGAAACTAGTGTCTATAGCAGAGCTGAAACTAGTGTCTATAGCAGAGCTGAAACTAGTGTCTATAGCAGAGCTGAAACTAGTGTCTATAGCAGGGCTGAAACTAGTGTCTATAGCAGAGCTGAAACTAGTGTCTATAGCGGAGCTGAAACTAGTGTCTATAGCAGAGCTGAAACTAGTGTCTATAGCAGAGCTGAAACTAGTGTCTATAGCAGAGCTGAAACTAGTGTCTATAGCAGGGCTGAAACTAGTGTCTATAGCGGAGCTGAAACTAGTGTCTATAGCGGAGCTGAAACTAGTGTCTATAGCGGAGCTGAAACTAGTGTCTATAGCAGAGCTGAAACTAGTGTCTATAGCAGAGCTGAAACTAGTGTCTATAGCAGAGCTGAAACTAGTGTCTATAGCAGAGCTGAAACTAGTGTCTATAGCAGAGCTGAACCTATTCAGACGTGTCCTGTGTGTGTGTGTGTGTGTGTGTGTGTGTGTGTGTGTTTTTTTACAGAAGTGTCCTGTGTGTGTGTGTGTGTGTGTTTGTTTTACAGTCGTGCACTGTGTTTGTGTTTTGTTTTACAGACGTGTCTGTGTGTGTGTGTGTGTGTGTGTGTGTGTGTGTGTGTGTGTGTGTGTGTGTGTGTTTTACAGACGTGTCCTGTGTGTGTGTGTGTGTGTGTGTTTTACTCAGTTATAACCCTTAACCTGTGCTGGTGCTTTCTGTGTGTGTGTGTGTGTGTGTGTGTGTGTTTTACAGACGTGTCCTGTGTGTGTGTGTGTGTGTGTGTTTTACAGACGTGTCCTGTGTGTGTGTGTGTGTGTGTGTGTGTGTGTGTGTGTGTGTGTGTGTGTGTGTGTGTGTTTTACAGACGTGTCCTGTGTGTGTGTTTTACAGACGTGTCCTGTGTGTGTGTTGTGTGTGTGTGTGTGTGTGTGTGTCTGTGTGTGTGTGTGTTTTACAGACGTGTCCTGTGTGTGTGTGTGTGTGTGTGTGTGTGTGTGTGTGTGTGTGTGTTTTACAGATGTGTCCTGTGTGTGTGTGTTTTGATTAACATAATATGTTTTACAGATGTGTCCTGTGTGTGTGTGTTTTGATTAACATAATATGTTTTACAGATGTGTCCTGTGTGTGTGTGTTTTGATTAACATAATATGTTTTACAGATGTGTCCTGTGTGTGTGTGTTTTGATTAACATAATATGTTTTACAGATGTGTCCTGTGTGTGTGTGTGTGTGTGTTCTGATTAACATAATATGTTTTACAGATGTGTCCTGTGTGTGTGTGTGTGTGTGTGTGTGTGTGTGTGTGTGTGTGTGTGTGTGTGTGTTTTACAGATGTGTCCTGTGTGTGTGTGTTTTGATTAACATAATATGTTTTACAGATGTGTCCTGTGTGTGTGTGTTTTACAGATGTGTCCTGTGTGTGTGTTTTACAGATGTGTCCTGTGTGTGTGTGTGTGTGTGTGTGTGTGTGTGTATATATTTGTGTGTGTGTGTGTGTGTGTTTTACCTCTGTGTGTGTGTGTGTGTGTGTGTGTTTTACAGATGTGTCCTGTGTGTGTGTGTGTTTTACAGATGTGTCCTGTGTGTGTGTGTGTGTGTGTGTGTGTGTGTGTGTGTGTGTGTGTGTGTTTTACAGACGTGTCCTGTGTGTGTGTTTTACAGATGTGTCCTGTGTGTGTGGGAGTGGTTCAGTCGGAGATGGTTGGTTCTGTAACAATGACATTGCCAGCGTCGTGGCAACCACACCTTTTCTCTCCATCTTCTACAAAGTAAGTTCATTCAGTCAAATGAATTAACCCTGACTCTGACTCTGGATAGATTAATATAACCCTGATACTGACTGTGGATAGATTAATATAACCCTGATACTGACTCTGGATAGATTAATATAACCCTGATACTGACTCTGGATAGATTAATATAACCCTGACTCTGACTCTGGATAGATTAATATAACCCTGACTCTGACTCTGGATAGATTAATATAACCCTGACTCCGACTCTGGATAAATTAATATAACCCTGACTGACTGGATAGATTAATATAACCCTGACTGACTGGATAGATTAATATAACCCTGACTCTGACTCTGGATAGATTAATATAACCCTGATACTGACTCTGGATAAATTAATATAACCCTGACTGACTGGATAGATTAATATAACCCTGACTGACTGGATAGATTAATATAACCCTGACTCTGACTCTGGATAGATTAATATAACCCTGATACTGACTCTGGATAGATTAATATAACCCTGATACTGACTCTGGATAGATTAATATAACCCTGATACTAACTCTGGATAGATTGGACTAGACATGACCTGCTTCCATTAAACCTGTCAGCCATGTTCTGTCCAGATGGTCCATGCTTTATATGGCAACAGTAACCTTGGTGATGAACGGAGAAGGCTGTTATAAATAAACTGATGGAATTAATTTGCCTTCTCCCTCAAATCTGTCTGTCTCTGTGTGAACGTGTCTGTCCACCTGTGTGTGTGTGTGTGTGTGTGTGTGTGTGTGTGTCTGGACGTGTCTCTGCAGGAGTTACTGAAATACTCGGACTCTTCTGAGGAGGGGCGGAGCCTGTTGGACTTCCTGTCCACTAGCTCCTCCTACTCCACTCTGTTTGTCCCTACGAATGACGGCTTCACCCTCAACCAGGTGACTCAGCACTTAGCCGGCCAAGCATAGAATCACGTAGATTCTGATTCATATAGGGAGGGATTGTTCACTGATTCACTAATTCATATAGGGAGGGATTGTTCACTGATTCATAGATTCATATAGGGAGGGCTTGTTCACTGATTCATATAGGGAGGGATTGTTCATTGATTCACTGATTCATGTAGGAAGGGATTGTTCACTGATTCATAGATTCATATAGGGAGGGCTTGTTCACTGATTCATATAGGGAGGGATTGTTCACTGATTCATATAGGGAGGGATTGTTCACTGATTCACATAGGGAGGGATTGTTCACTGATTCATATAGGGAGGGATTGTTCATTGATTCACTGATTCATGTAGGAAGGGATTGTTCACTGATTCATAGATTCATATAGGGAGGGCTTGTTCACGGATTCATATAGGGAGGGCTTGTTCACTGATTCATATAGGGAGGGATTGTTCACTGATCCATATAGGGAGGGATTGTTCCTAGATTCATAGATTCATTCAGGGAGGGATTGTTCACTGATTCAAAGATTCATATAAGGAGGGCTTGTTCACTGATTCATATAGGGAGGGATTGTTCACTGATTCATATAGGGAGGGATTGTTCACTGATTCACTGATTCATATAGGGAGGGATTGTTCACTGATTCATATAGGGAGGGATTGTTCACTGATCCATATAGGGAGGGATTGTTCACTGATTCATATAGGGAGGGATTGTTCACTGATTCATATATTCATTTAGGGAGGGCTTGTTCCTAGATTCATAGATTCATATAGGGAGGGCTTGTTCACTGATTCATATAGGGAGGGATGGTTCCTAGATTCATAGATTCATTTAGGGAGGCCTTGTTCACTGATTCATATAGGGAGGGATAGTTCCTAGATTCATAGATTCATATAGGGAGGCCTTGTTCATAGATTAATATAGGGAGGGGTCCCTCTACAGGAGATGTGTTTAGGGCACCCTCTACAGAGGAACAGTGTACCCCTCTATAGGGACCCTGCATCCCCACAGCCCCCCAGCACACAGACACACTTATGTTTGAAACAAACACACATCTAGACACACAGACATATAGTATGTGTAGCATACGCGTTAAGTATATATTGTTATTGATATAGCAATTGGTAATAGGGCTAACAGAAGACCGATTCGGCTCAAGGAGGTGTTGGGTAGGCAGATAATAAACACACAAAGGCAGGTATTTTAGTTTAGTGTTGGTACCGTATATTAAGTGAAATTAAAGACAAACAAACAATAACAAATAAACCCCAATATTTACAGTCTGCAGATTAGGTTGGATTAGGTTTGACAAAGTGCACTTAAAAGTATTCCCGAAGTTTGATTCAGTAGTTTACAGACAAACCAAAAATAATAAACAACCCAACAAAAGATTCCTGTGTTATTACTCTTGGATGTAACAGTTCACAATGCACACGTTAGTGTTTCTTAGTCCATGAGTAACCACGGAACAAATGTCCATTAACGAAACGATCCATGTAACGCAAATCGTCCTTTTAACAAGAATGATCAATGTATCAATTATTGTCCATGGATGTGTGCGCATGTGAATGAGTAGTGGAGGGGTGAGCAGGGCTGCAACAGCCTCCTACCAGACCCGAAAAGGGCGATGTTATGTCTAGTGAAAGTCCTTAGTTCTCTCCAGGTTTAGTAGCTCGCCATCGATCGACCCGACTGGCCAATTCCATCCAATATTCAACCCACCGCGGTACCAGACGGCTTCTAAGGACAGCGGTAGTCGGCACGAGTGCAGCTGCTCCGGTAGCGTCCCCCTCACACACTACTCACTGGGGAAACGCACGGCAGCTTGTAAGTCGCGCCACGAGCACAACTATTGGTTGAACGGGATCATGAGGCATAATCACGTGACTCTCACACTACCACTCACTGAGACAGTACAAACACATTATCACTCACTGAGAGACTAGAAACACATTTCCACTCACTGAGAACATAGAAACACATTTCCACTCACTGAGAACATAAAAACACATTACCCCTCACTAACAAGGTAGAAACACATTACCAGGTTAGAGATCTGGTAGATGAGACACATTTTGTTGTGATTGACATGATATGAATGGGTTGTGACTGGTCAGGGCACTGGTAGGAGGATGCGGCATGTTTTTTGATGGTGGGAGAAAACCGGAGTACCCAGAGGAGACCCACACAAACACGGGGAGAACAGGCAAACTCCACACAGAAAGGCCATGGGGTCAGGTGGGGTTTGAACCCAGGACCTTCTTGCTGTGAGGCACCAGTGCTAACCACTGAGCCCCCGTGCTGCCCGAAGACACATAGAGACACCCGCACCTCCGCTCTCAAACCCTGTGTGTGTGTGTGTGTGTGTGTGTGTGTGTGTGTGTGTGTGTGTGTGTGTGTGTGTGTGTGTGTGTGTGTGTGTGTGTGTGTGTGTGTGTGTGTGTGTGTGTGTGTGTGTGTGTGTGTGTGTGTGTGTCCTCAGACTCTGTCTGGCAGGGACTTGGAGTATCACGTGACGACCAACAACAGCATGCACTTCTACGAGGACCTGAAGGAGAGCGCCGGGGTTCCCTCCAGACTGGGACTCAACCTCTCTGTGGCCGTCAACCACACACAGGAACACACACAGGTACACACACACACACACACACACACACAGGTCAGTCAACTACACACAGCTACACACACACACACAGGTATACACACGCACGCAGGTACGCACGCACGCATGCACACACACACACACACGCACGCACACACACACACACAGAGATCAACTACACACAGCTACACACACACACACACACACCACACACACACACACACAGGTACACACACAGGTAAACTACGCACAGGCACACACACACACACACACACACAGGTCAACTACACACAGGTTCACACACACACACACACACACACACACACACACAGGTCAACACACACACAGGTACACACACACACACACACACACACACAGTTCAACTACACACACACACACACACACACACACAAACACACACACAGGTCAACTACACACAGGTACACACACACACACACACAGGTCAACTACACACAGGTACACACACACACACACACACACACACACACAGAGCCACAGCTTTGCTTATAGATTGAGTTGAAGTCGTAACCTCCTACATATTCTCATGCTCCAGTTATTGGAGGCAATTTGTGTAAATACCATTCCTTTTAGCATTGTGTCTGTGTGCCCTCTGACCCCAGGACTCAGAGACAGCCAAGCGGGTCAACACCAGGCTGCTCCTGGCCTGGGACATCCCCGCCACCAACGGAATCCTCCACATCATTGAGGCGCCACTAAGCGCTCCCCCTCCAGTGAGTCCACTAATGGTTCAGCCCGGTGCCTGGTCTGGTTAAGATTAGATTGGTCCCCCTCCAGTGAGTCCACTAATGGTTCAGCCCGGTGGCCTGGTCTGGTTAAAATCAGATTTGTCCCCCTCCAGTGAGTCCACTAATGGTTCAGCCCAGTGCCTGGCCTGGTTAAGATTAGAATGGTCCCCCTCCAGTGAGTCCACTAATGGTTCAGCCCAGTGCCTGGCCTGGTTAAGATTAGATTGGCCTACCTCCAGTGAGTCCACTAATGGTTCAGCCCAGTGCCTGGTTTGGTTAAGATTAGAATGGTCCCCCTCCAGTGAGTCCACTAATGGTTCAGCCCAGTGCCTGGTTTGGTTAAGATTAGAATGGTCCCCCTCCAGTGAGTCCACTAATGGTTCAGCCCAGTGCCTGGTTTGGTTAAGATTAGAATGGTCCCCCTCCAGTGAGTCCACTAATGGTTCACTGTGAGTCTGTGTCTGCATTGTTGAGTGTGTGTGTTTATCCTTCCTTCTCTGTGTGTGTTTCTGTCTCTCTGTTTATCTGTGTGTGTGTGTCTGTCTCCCTGTTTAACTGTGTGTGTGTGTGTGTGTGTGTGTGTGTGTCTGTCTCTCTGTTTATCTGTGTGTGTCTGTCTCTCTGTTTATCTGTGTGTGTGTGTCTGTCTCTCTGTTTATCTGTGTGTGTCTGTCTCTCTGTTTATCTGTGTGTGTGTGTCTGTCTCTCTGTTTATCTGTGTGTGTCTGTCTCTCTGTTTATCTGTGTGTGTCTGTCTCTCTGTTTATCTGTGTGTGTGTGTCTGTCTCTCTGTTTATCTGTGTGTGTGTGTGTGTGTGTCTGTCTCTCTGTTTATCTGTGTGTGTCTGTCTCCCTGTTTATCTGTGTGTGTGTGTGTGTGTGTGTGTGTGTGTCTGTCTCTCTGTTTATCTGTGTGTCTGTGTCTCTGTTTATCTGTGTGTGTGTGTGTGTGTGTGTGTGTCTGTCTCTCTGTTTATCTGTGTGTGTGTCTGTCTCTCTGTTTATCTGTGTGTGTGTCTGTCTCTGTACATCTCTCTCACTGCATATGTGTGTATGTCTCTCACTACATAGGTGTGTGTGTGTGAGTGTGTGTGTGTGTGTGTGTGTGTCTCTCACCATGTGTATCTCTTCCATCCAGGTGTCTAAAACCCCGTCCACACTCTCTCACTCTGGCGGTGCTACCGTGGCTGTTCTGCTGCTGCTCACTGGCGTCCTAGTGGCTGGACTGGGCTACTACGTCTACAAACACAAGAACGATGCCTTTCGCTTTCACTATTTCCGGGTAACCAGCAGCAATAGGGATTCCTTGGATTTACTACTTGATTACTTTAGATATGGGCCTTCATTAAATATTTTCAGACCATGCTGCGGGGATATTTACCCAAAGGAGAGATAGAAAGAACAATAATAGGTGAAGAAAAGGAAAGAGGACTATAATTCCTGCTGGTCTTCGCTGCTTTGTTTCACTGTTTGTAGAGTTTACATCAACAGCATCTACCTTTTAGTGTCTAGTAAACCACTTGCTCACACCAGAAAGCCGTTGGCAACAAAATGTGTTAGAGTAGATAGACTTTATTGTCCTAAAGTAAAATTGTCTTGGACACATATACAGTATGTGCTGTTAAAATGCAAATAACACGCATATGTACGGTATATTCACAGGCTGTCAGGGAGAGAAGGCTCTAATACATCTTGGTTAACTTGAAACAGTGACATTGGGAAAATATTTTTCTGTTGGAACTGGCAGCAGAAATTATGTTTTCATAACGCAACGCTCATTGCAGATGATTGTGATCAGTATTCCCTTTGGTAGTTGAATTGTTCTCTTTTAAAGGGTTAGGGTTAGTGCAGGGATGATTGTGATCAGTGTTCCCTTTGGTAGTTGAATTCTTCTCTTTTAAAGGGTTAGGGTTAGTGCAGGGATGATTGTGATCAGTGTTCCCTTTGGTAGTTGTATTGTTCTCTTTTAAAGGGTTAGGGTTAGTGCAGGGATGATTGTGATCAGTGTTCCCTTTGGTAGTTGAATTCTTCTCTTTTAAAGGGTTAGGGTTAGTGCAGGGATGATTGTGATCAGTGTTCCCTTTGGTAGTTGTATTGTTCTCTTTTAAAGGGTTAGGGTTAGTGCAGGGATGATTGTGATCAGTGTTCCCTTTGGTAGTTGTATTGTTCTCTTTTAAAGGGTTAGGGTTAGTGCAGGGATGATTGTGATCAGTATTCCCTTTGGTAGTTGTATTGTTCTCTTTGGGTCCAAATCCCTGAGTTGTCTAACAGGTTGTGGTATTTCTGCAGAACGAAGATGAGGATGGTTCCAACACACCGGGAGGCAAGCCCGCTCTGGTGTCCATCCCCAACCCTCTCTACAGCGGATCACGAGCCTTCGCTCAGCCCTTTGCTGTAAGTCTCAGGCTTCTTCTGCAGATAAGGGCAGTGGGTTGGTCCAGTTCATCAAACAACAATCCATCCACCTAATTATTACCAACTAAATTAGTCAAGGAGGACATATTAAAAACCTAATTGTTATTTGGATCTATAGAATGCTCTTTAGGGAATAAGTAGAGCCAATGTCGTGGTGTCAACAATCTCCTACTCCGAATAATTCAAATGTAGTCAGTGCATACAGGCCTTACTGTCGATAGTGATTTAATCAGTGCGTACAGGCCTTATTGTTGATAGTGATGTAGTCAGAGGATACAGGCCTTATTATCGATAGTGATTTAATCAGTGCATACAGGCCTTACTGTCGATAGTGATTTTATCAGTGCATACAGGCCTTACTGTCGATAGTGATTTAATCAGTGCATACAGGCCTTTTTGTTGATAGTGATGTAGTCAGTGCATACAGGCCTTACTGTCGATAGTGATGTAGTCAGTGCATACAGGCCTTACTGTTGATAGTGATGTAGTCAGTGCATACAGGCCTTACTGTCGATAGTGATTTAATCAGTGCATACAGGCCTTACTGTCGATAGTGATTTAATCAGTGCATACAGGCCTTACTGTTGATAGTGATGTAGTCAGTGCATACAGGCCTTACTGTCGATAGTGATGTAGTCAGTGCATACAGGCCTTACTGTCGATAGTGATGTAGTCAGTGCATACAGGCCTTACTGTCGATAGTGATGTAGTCAGTGCATACAGGCCTTACTGTCGATAGTGATGTAGTCAGTGCATACAGGCCTTACTGTCGATAGTGATTCTGTTAATGGTGCACCTTATCGATGTTTCACTTACAGCTATAATAATAAAAAAGAGCAAATGTTTGTCCCAGTTCAGAACAATACATTGTCTATGTTTGAAAAGTGTACAAGAGGGTCTTTACAAAGAAGTCCAACAGTAACAATTGTTTTGTAGAATAGTTTGTTGATGCCCTAACATGCTAGTCAAGTAGCTCTTTGTACCTGTAAGAGGTTAAGCCCAGTCAGGTGTTGATAATACCCCATACAGTCACTTGACTGGACTGAATCAATAAAAGTAAAGCCTTAAAAAAGGTAACTAGCCAAAAAGCAGAGAAATAGTGCAAGAAGATAACATGTGGATGGAGGCAGGAGGTTCCACTTTCCTGCTTTCTCTTTTTGTTAGCCATAGGCAAGCTAATGCTTCCCTCATTAGAGCCATAGGCATGCTAATGCTTGCTCCTTTGTGCTATGGCTCTAAAGCTGGCTAGAAGTGAAGGTAACATTAGCTTTGTCTATGGCAGGCTAACAATCTAATGCTTCCCTCATTGTTAGCCAACTTTAGAGCCATAGTCCAAGCTAATGCTTCCTTCATTGTTAACCAGCTATAGGGCAATAGACAAAGCTAATGTTACTATTTTGTTTGCCAGCTTTAGAGCCATGGCCCAAGCTAACGCTTTCTCTTTTGTTAGCCAGCTTTAGAGCCATAGCCCAAGCTAATGCTGTCTCTTTTGTTAGCCAGCCATAGCATAGCCCAAGCTAACACTGTCTCTTTTGTTAACCAGCCATAGTATAGCCCAAGCTTATGCTTTCTCTTTGTTAGCCAGTTATAGGATCATGTAGCCAAAGCTATTGTTCCCTTTGTTAACGGTCAGTCTGACCACAGCAGTTATATATGCGGCTGGCAGGTGTGGTAATGTGAATGCAGAGACAGGTTGTGGTGCATTAGCTATTTCCAGCCCGTTGGTCAACACTGCCCATAGGACATCGGCGCTTAGCTCACAAATACCAGATATTTGTATCTTGGATTAAAAATGTAACCCCCAACCCTCCCTCACACCAGATTGCATGCTTTTCCTCTAAATAAGCCTAGAAACTAAGTAATTTGTGTCTTGCGCACCATTGGTTTCTTAGACAGCAATGAAGATGCTAATGTTGCCTGGCAACACAAAGGGGGAAGCTGTATAATGAGGCAACATTGCTTGGCAAAGAAAAACATTTTAAATTCAAATAGTAAATACGCACAGAACCAGTTTGGTCTGACTAGTTTGTTTTCTGTAAAACCTGGTTACTTGTTTAATTATTTAAATATTGACTGCCAGATGATACATTGTATGCCCAATAACTTTGACATCCATTCGAGCAATAATTGATTTTGAGACATTGTGGTTGTCCATTTTAAAAGTAGGCTGGACTTCATCAGCTTTTCTCCTGCCTGTGTCTTTTGTAACACACGTGTTGACTCGTTCCCCCCAGGAGTTAGGACCAGAAGCAGAGCCGGAGGCTTCTCCAGAAGAACCGCCGAAGATCATCGAGTTCTAGGACCACCAGAGAACACACTTGGGCAGGCTTCAGATGGTGTTGAGTTCTAGGACCACCAGAGAACACACTTGGGCAGGCTTCAGATGGTGTTGAGTTCTAGATTTTCTTTGTATTTCTTTGTCATAGATACTGCCAAAGTCTGAATCATGTAGTAATCAAGAATCCTTTCCAACAGTGGGTCGAAACGTAATATCTCTCCCTGACTTTCTTTGAAAATAGTCATCTCAAAATGGGGAAACCACACCTAACATTCTAGACAGTCCCAAGCCAACACTCACTGAGGATTTTAAATCCCATTTGACCCTGAACTGCCAAATGCAAGGTTTGTTTGCTTGAGTGAATGTAATGTTTACATGTGATAAACGGGAGGTTTTATAATGAAGCCCTATGCTTGTTAATCAACATGAGATAGTTATTTAGAACTCTGATTACTGGGCTGTGTTCTTTAAAAGAATACGTTTGATTTGATTAAAAATACTCAAGGAATCAATTGTTGTAATAGTAATATTGATGTTCTGTCTTTAGTCAGTCACAATGTATTAAAACATGTTTTCTGTTCATGTATAGACAGCCTATAGACTTTAATGGCTCAGAAGACATGATTAGTTTTCACTATAAAGTATGACATTACAGTAAGCCATTGGCATAATTGCACTGATTAAACACATAACAATGCCATGTCTCCACCTGTTCTTGTATTTCCTCCATGAGCTTCTAGCCTGCCTGTCAACCCTCTTTTCTGTGTGTAAAGCAGCAGATATTTCACAATAAACCTTCGCCTTTTAAGGGTTTCCTTTAGAGCTTCCGACATTTTAGTATCACACAACCGACCCCACCCCCCAACTCCCCACATTGCAGGCTGCACGGCTAGCCCTTCCCCTCCCCCACACACAAAGGAGGGGTGCTGGGCTGCAGTGTTGGCGGGAGCTGCCTGAAATGGCTCTTGGAAGAGCAGTGGAGAACAGACACTAGAGATCTCTTAGGTGGCTTTCAGACGGTATGTAACTCTGGGACTGATTGTCTACAATACCGAGACAAAGACGTAGTCTACACGCTCATAGCGACCACATGGTTAACCCTTTTATTTCCTTATCATTCACTGTCACAGCACACAAAGGTAATGATTTCCATATGGTCGGCTTTAGCGATCAGTAAAAGGGCGGGGCATAGTCAACCTTTAGTTGAAGTGGTTGAATTACAGACAAAAGTCAGTGCTGAAACTAGGCTACCCTGCATCCCAAATATAATGCAATACCACAGCCAGATATTTCAGCCACATCTTGTATTTTTTGACATGTTTCGCTTAGGTCATTTAACATTTGCTATGACAGCACAGTTAGGGGTATTATTGCAGGTCAACGTAGTGGTACGATTGATCATTTTAAATTTAAATAAGCAGGAATTGAGACAACTGGAAATCAAGTAAGCATATTTCAGATTGATTTTATTGAGTTTTTTTCGAAAGATGATGTAGGAAATATATACAGCGAAACATTTCACAAACATTTGACAAACAACCAAAACTATTTAGATGAAACGGACTTTTGTTGTTAGAAATTAAGTCAAAAATCACATTTTACCAATTATAATCGCAATTTCTTTCTCACACAAAAATAGAGGGAAAACCAAACTGGGGTTTTCCAATACGCAGTTGTAGCTTAAGTAGTCTCTGAACTATCCAATCACCCCTTTCCTGTGTAGAATGTAAAGGTCAAGTTAAATAGCTGATTGTGATTGAATGAATGGGTAGCCCAGCATATTTGCCAGATTTGGAAGTAATTAATAATGTCCCAGTCACTCATATACTATATGTACACCAGTATTGAAAGCACTTTAGATTTTCTTTTATTATTATTTCAAATTTTATGGCATTACTAGCATAAAGGTTTTGGTGTTTTATCCGTTTTTTTTATGGCCAGGATAATATTTTAAAAAGCTCATGCACCAGACTAAACAAAAACCTCTTGGCTAGCTAGGCTGACTGACTTGGTGACATTAGTTTGACATTGGCACTGTGGCAGGCAAATTTATACTATACTAGAATAATGTAAGACTTTCCTTGGATAAAACTAGGCTAACGGCTATACCTTCATGTATTATTGAAGTTTCCGAGATCGATTCACGATAGGTGCGACAATTTAGCATTTGTACGGGTTTGCAATCTGACTTCCTTTAGCAAAAGTTTGTTCCAATTATGATATGATATGATTTAGTTTCCATAAATAGATGCTGAACGCTGTCTCGTTCTTTTGCTCTCACAATTTGCATTTAAAAACAAAAAAGTGCAAATTTATCTTAAAAAAGGAAGCACTAACACTACTTAAGCTACAATGTCTTTGGGAATTTGATTGAATCACGTTAAAATGAAATGCGTCATTATAATATTACCCCTTATTTTATACGAAAATTTTTGTTATGAGATTCTGTATCGGCCTATACTTGCTGGTAACATCAACATTAAAGATACTAGACAGATTCAGCTAATCCCCATCCAGAGTTTATACCCGTGCCAGCAAGCTCGTGAACTTATTCAAGAAATGCCATAAAGAAAAATTAAACAAAACGAGCCACTGTGCAGACATACATGTTTGTAAAGCATATTTTAATATCGGGCTGGAGTCTGTGACTATTACAGAGGACGACATTAGAACACCTTCTGGCTTCAACTCTCTATTGTAGAGCAGCAGGTACCAAACTGAGAGGCTTGGGATAAAAACAAAAATGCCTGTTACGGCTCAATGCAACCATATCTAAATTTGAAGTCCAATATATCCTGTGAAATGCTTTGACAAGGAAGAACACTTTATTTTGATGTAATAATTAAGCCCTAACACACATGAAGGCATCATTTAAAAACAGATTAACATAAAATGGTAGGAAATTGATTCAGTCAAGAAAAACACAAAAAAAAATGAATTGATGAACCCCAGAATGAGAAACACTGATGTGCAGAGTGCCAGCATTGCAGGGCAGCTTCGCACCGTCACCCTCAGACCAGAAACACACTTCACCACATCAGCTAGTAATCAGTGATGGTAGACAATAAAATGGACTGCTTCAATAATTCACTCCACACATTTTTTTTTTGCCTGTGCCCTATTAAATCTCCATCTAAAGACCTTGTGAGCTATGTGGTATTTTAATACATTGGAACAAAGCCTCCATCTGGTCTACAACCAAATGTGTGACGCTGCAGCTCATTAGCTGCACTGATATGAAGGAAAGTGTGCTTCTGGTCTCGACAGAAATACATCGCAAAGAAGCCTGTTAATAAACTTCAACTGACAGAAAGGTACCGTCGGCTTCCGCCATCAAAACCAGAATGATGAACTAACACACTTGGAGGCAAACTATTCAATCAATCATGAGTGGCCATATGAAAAGACATCACCTGAATCCATGCATCGAAAGGATGTTTGTCTTAATGTCCAACTTTCAGAAGATTTCTAAATGTGGCTAAATGTAATTCAGTACAGGAGACTACTGAGGCCTAACCAAATGGGGAATCGTCACTGTGAAGATGAATCATATGTTGTTGAAAACAAGCAATAAATTTAAGTTAATTACGTATATATATAAAATAAAATAAAAAAAAGTGTCAAGCATTTGGTGAAAAACAGAAAATGACGTAATATTTCACCAGACCACTAAGCCAATAGGCTAGATAAGACGCGTTGTCATGAAAATAGTTTTGTTCAAGAAATTGAGCCATTAACATTGTGGCACACCTTACAATATTCAAAAGTAATACGAGCCCATTTGCTATTTAGATCTGGAAATTCCTTGTTAATAAGACAACAGAGCGTACAAAGCAGTTGAGCAGAAGGCCATTTAAGGAACAATTTGCCAAAGGTCTCGTTGCAAAAGTAATCAGCTTCTCACAGCTTTAGTGCTTCACACGTAAGTCCTAACCAGCACATATGTAAAACATTTAACTGTAAATATTCCTTGAAAACAAACACAATTCCTCGAATGAAAACATAATGTTTTATGAAAAGTCTAGAAGTAGTCAACCAGAACATATCCCTTGTGCAGTTCTAAAAAAACTGTCACAAGAGTCCTCTGTAGGTCAGCCTTATGGAATCAACATACCTGTGAACAGGAACCGTGACTCGCCCCACCCCATATGACATGACAACACGCGGGCGATATGAATGCTAAACAGAGAAGTCACTTATGGTTTGTTACAAAACAAACGTATGATCGGACACAGACTCCTGACCTCACTTGGGTTGGATCTGTATCACTGGAGACAAATTGACCTGCAAAATCCTCTGCGCTTTTCTTCTAGCTTCTTCAACGGAGCGAGAATCGTCCACTTTGACAGTCATCCACCTCAGACCGTTCTTGTTATGCCAGCCATTCCTCTGGCCGTTGACGAGCCATGTGTCCTGCTGTTCTCTGGTGCACCTCCTGGGCAGATGGTCCCTGTGTCCCCGCCGCCCCGCCCTGCTGCTCGTCAGCTCCATGCTGCTCTCTGTGAAATCCCTCCCGTTGGAACACAGCACAGGAGCAGAGTCACCGATCAGCGCCCCGTCCACCCTACCGGGACACGACCCACTCCTCTGACTGAGCATGGCAACGGCTGTCTGGGTCCCCCCGCCGTTCTGCTGAGGCTGTGCTGGTATCCCTGAAAGGCTGGAAGGGTGTGAGTGAGTAGGGCTGGTACCAAGGGTCCGTGTCGAGTCCCAGTCCGCGTGGAACTGCAGTCTGGCCGTGTGGTATCCCGACAGACCCTCAATGTTGGTTAGTCTGAGGCAGGGCTGCATCATGATGTGTGCAGGAGGAGGTTTAGGGATGACCGCACGGGGCACTGGGGCAGACTCCGGCCAATGGATTCTAGGCTTGCCGCGGTCTGCTAAGCTCCATGACGGGTGCTGTTTGCTCTTCTTAGCCACAGACTTCCTCCCCTTCTTTTTGGCAGGCCTCTGAACCCGCTCTGAGGGCTTGTAGGTCTCTGCAGACAGGGGCCGGGTCATGCAGGACGTGTAGCCGTACACGTCTTTGCTGCGCAGCACGGTTGGTTTGTGGCCCTCCTCTCTAAGCCCCTGGAGAAAAGAGACGAGCTCCTCTGTGTCGGAGAGATCCTTTGACATGGGGTTGAAGATCTGCAAGGCCTGGATGAGGACAGTGTGTCCTGCTGAGTCGGCTCTAGCCCAGGAGTGCAGTGCCCGCTCCACCACCTGCTCGCGCATCATGTACCTTACAGGAAGACCATCTGCGGTACTCCTCTGGTCAGCCATGTCGCTCTTCCTGTCAACAAAATGTGCAGAGTGGCAGTTTGAAAATAAATGGAAGAAAAATAAAATACCTCACCCAACCAATACTCCCTGAATGGAAATGGAAAAAGCAGTATTATAATGCCTTAATATGATTCTAAGAAAGGTGGAATCTTTAAATAATTGCAACTCGAAAAATATTAATTCAGAACATATTAAAAGCAGCATTGATCACTGCGCTCTGCCACTGGATGTCGCCTTGTCACCCCGTCACTCTGTGGAAGGGGCAGCCTGGCACCTTGTTCACGACTTTTCTCTGTCCTTGTCCCTCATTGGTGGAATGACCTCCCCACGAACATTAGGACCGCAACATCTTTGGACACTTTCTGCCGTAACTTGAAACTTGTTTCGACTGCACTTCGGCTCTTAAATGTGACGCTGCATCTACCTTGCACTTCTACTTGATATACTAAGTAATTGTTTGCACTCAGAAACTGTTTGTAGTTGGTTTGAGATGGTTCTGTTTTGTACAGTGCATCCGGAAAGTATTCATACCCCTTTACTTTTTCCACATTTTATTATGTTACATCCTAATTCCAAAATGGATTAAAAAAAAAATTTCCTCAACATTCTACACACAATACCGCATAATGACAAAGTGAAAAAAGTATTTTTGAATTTTTTGCAAATATATTAAAAATAAAAAAATTAAATATCACATGTACATAAGTATTCACACCTTTTACTCAATACATTGTTGAAGCACCTTTGGCAGCAATTACAGCCTCAAGTCTTCTTGAGTATGATGCTACAAGCTTGCCACACCTATTTTGGGGCAGTTTCTCCAATTCTTCTTTGCAGATCGTCTCAAGCTCCATCAGGTTGGATGGGGAGCGTCGGTGCACAGCCATTTTCAGAACTCTCCAAAGATGTTCAATCGGGTTCAAGTCTGGGCTCTGGCTGGGCCACTCAGGGACATTCACAGACTTGTCCCAAAGCCACTCCTTTGTTATCTTGGCTGTGTGCTTAGGGTCGTTGTCCTGTTGGAAGGTCAACCTTCGCCCCAGTCTGAGGTCCAGAACGCTCTGGAGCAGGTTTTCATCAAAGATCTCTCTGTACATTGCTGCATTCATCTTTCCCTTGATCCTGACTAGTCTCCCACTTCCTGCTGCTGAAAAACACCCCCACAGCATGATGCTGCCACCACCATGCTTCACTGTAGGGATGGTATTGGCCAGGTGATGAGCAGTGCCTGGTTTCCTCCAGACATGACGCTTGGCATTCAGGCCAAAGAGTTCAATCTTGGTTTCATCAGACCAGAGAATTTTGCTTCTCATGGTCTGAGAGTCCTTTAGGTGCCTTTTGGCAAACTCCATGCGGGCTGTCATGTGCCTTTTATTGAGGAGTGGATTCCATCTGGTCACTCTACCATAAAGGCCTGATTGGTGGAGTGCAGCAGAGATGGTTGTCCTTCTGGAAGGTTCTCCCATCTCCACAGAGGAACACTGGAGCTCTGTCAGAGTGACCATCGGGTTCTTGGTCACCTGCCTGACCAAGGCCCTTCTCCCCCGATCGATCAGTTTGGCCGGGCGACCAGCTCTAGGAAGAGTCCTGGTGGTTCCAAACGTCTTCCATTTGCGAATGATGGAGACCACTGTGCTCGTTGGGACCTTCAATGCTGCAGAAATTTTTTTGTACCCTTCCCCAGATCTGTGCCTCGATACAATCCTGTCTCGGAGGTCTACAGACAATTCCCTGGACTTCATAACTTGGTTTGTGCTCTGACATATACTGTCAACTGCGGGACCATATATAAACAGGTGTGTGCCTTTCCAAATCATGTCCAATCAATTGAATTTACCACAGGTGGACTCCAATCAAGTTGTAGAAACATCTCAAGGATGATCAGTGGAAACGGGATGCACCTGAGCTCAATTTTGAGTGTCACAGCAAAGGGTGTGAATACTTATGTACATGTGATATTTTATTTTTAATACATTTGCAAAAAATTCTAAAAAACCTTTTCACCCGGTCATAATGCGGTATTGTATGTAGAATGTTGAGAATTTTTTTTTATTTAATCCATTTTGGAATTAGGCTGTAACATAATACAATGTGGAAAAAGTGAAGGGGTATGAATACTTTACAGATGCACTGTATCCTGATGTTTAATATAGCACTTGCTTAGCTCTTATCTAGGTGATTAGGTCAGGGATGCACTTATTTTATCTACCTGACTTGTAGTTTTTACCTTATCTTTTTGTAGGCATTATTTTTTGTAAGTCACTTTGGATAAAAGCGTCTCCTAAATGAACGTAATGTTATGTAATGATCAGATTTGTAACGAGTCACCAATAATTGGGAGTCGAGTGGAATCATTTGGAAGGGAGCCTCCAGTTGAGTCGAGGCTTTCACAGTCAGCTATCTGGCCCAAGTCACTTTGAGTCACGAGCTCTGATATTTTGTCTCAGCTGAAATATTCAGATTTGTTTTACAGATTAGAATCAAAGTAGGGGTTAGTCGTCTATTCAGACAAAGGAGTCTGATTCAACTGCCAATCTCCGTCGAATCGTCGCAAATTGTGGTTATGAAACGAGGATCATTCCATTCAAGCTATAGGGAGTGCTGAATGTCTGATTTTACATAGAATTGCTTGGTTTCTCCCAATAAGTCTTAAATAAATAAATAATTATTTGCCTATTTGTTCGGAATTCACCCGTCTGTGACTACATTTCTGTCAGGCAGTTACGTGGGGTGCCCTCGCAGTGGTCCTTTCAGTCTATCTAATGCTGATCTCCATTATGAATGTGACTTGGCTCATTCCGTTATCAGCACTCAGGTCACCATAGACCACGCTCATCGTTTACAGTTATTAATACGATACAGTGCTGGCATATTGCATTGTTTGTTTTCCTCCCGGTCCACTGTATAATTTTTAAAAGCAAACTCCACCACCGCAGGTATTATTTGTTAACTTTCCATGTTTGTTCCAGTTGTGTAGTATGTTAGGCTAATTCTTTCTGCCCCTTGGCTTTGGCACTTAAACACTATGCTTGCGGGCTAGAACGTGTTTACGCTTGCTAAGTAATGGTCTTGACAACCAAAATATTGGCATTAGATTAGCCTCCTGTTCCACATATTTAAATGTTTAATTTATTTTTGCTTATTTATTTAATGACTCAAGTTCCATGGAGATTTTCAGAGTCGAGTAGAGTCAATAGCCCCGAGTCGAGTCAATACAACTCTGGCATTGATACATCTTTCACATTATGACTATCCAGGGGACATTTAAAATTTTTGTACATGCAAAAATTATTCTTAAGAGGTAAAGTCAAGTTATCCAGTCGCCATATACATAATTTAATGCAGCTATGTAACCTCCTATGATACATAGTATTGTGGACTCGAACACCAGGAGATTTTAAGATAAAAATCCACATAACAGATCAGGAAGAGTTCACCACAAAACCCAGCTTTCCCGAAGGCCTCCCCAGTCCTCTGAACTCAGCCCAATTAAAAACCTGTTGGGTGACCTGAAAGAACCATGGTTGGAGAGATTCTGTATTGTTTTGGGTTCCATGTGTTCTCACACTTTATTAGTCATTATACGGGAATGTTTGCGAAATAAGCGTATTCCTTTTCCAATTTTTCAAAGGCCAGATCACAGAAGCCCTCCAGGCTACATTAGGAGTGCACTATAGCCAATGTTTATAAAAAGTAAATAAATAATGTAATCTTATTTTTTCGATTAATCGATTACCCCGAAATGTTTTTGACAGAATATTCTAATAGTGATATGGCCTCAAATGCCCATCCTTAACAGTAAAGTAACTGGTAAAGTCCTAAGATTTCCGCAATGTGGAAAACCCTGACAGAATCCTGTAAAACAGGAATTAAAATGCAACTGCCTGAGGTATATTATTCAGCAGTGATAGACAGTGTGCTTGTAAAGCCTGTTGTATCCAAACTCCTCTCTAGCCCTGGGCTTTCCTTACGGTGGTAGCCACGGCAACAGAGTAGCAGGATCTCCTAATCAGACAACCTTAAAAAACAATCATCCAAAATCAAACTGACCGTTACCTAATGTAAATTTCAACATCAAATTTAAATAAATGAATTTGTTTTAGAAAGATTGTATAAAATCTTTGTGACTGTGATGCAGCACTGCCACCTCGATCTGTATTATCATTAAATGGGAAATAAAATTTCAGATCTGCTTAGTGGTATATATGCAAAACAGCAAGTAAGTAAGAAATGTCCAGAATTTATACATCCTAAAAGTTTTGCTCTCCAGTTCTCCAACATCATATTCCATAGCCGTTTCCATACAGCAGCCATAAGCACAGAAACAATTGCAAAAGTTGACACAATCTTCAAACAAAAGAACAAAACAGAAAGAGAGGAGCAAAATATCTAAGGTTGTCTGGCTGGATATTTCCAATCTGTGGAACACCAAACACTAGTGGGTAGAAAGGGTATTACAAGTCATCCAACAAATCATTTTCAAAATAGTGAAAATGAAATAAAGTAATGTATCATTCTTGGTAAAAACAATCATCTCCCTCTCCTCTCTGTTTTGTGTGCGTGTGCTTTTGAAACACTGAAAAACCCTAACCTCGAGAATAACTCACACAACACTGGCTGAGAGAGAGCAGAGTGTGGGGGATGGGCCAGTGATTTCCGTTTGTTCTGTGACTAGTACCATTGTCAGAGATTATACATCATATTCAAATAAATGTTCACACATGGTTAATATACTAAGAACAAGAACACCTAAACCCAATCCAGGTATTTTAGCCTTGGGGCTGGAGGCGTTTCTATTGCAGACCCCACCCACTTGATCGTCCATTTTGTTTTGGGAAGTGAGAAAAAAGCCCAAACTCCCTCCAACCAGCTGACATCTCATTACGGGACTGATTCCAGACAAAAGAAAATAGCCAGTGCCTTTAAACTACTGCAAATACAAAGTCAAGCAAACCCTCTCTTGGACTTAAAAATCTAAATAATAATAATACTATATTATTATTATTATTATTATTATAATTTATAGGCACCTTTCTAGACACCCAGGTCACCCGTACATGGCATTGAATATAGAAACAATATAATATATACAAAATTAGTACAATATAACGTTTGAAATGTAACAAACATCAGGGTATTGAGGCAGGGAACATAAGAAATATAAAAAAGTCCAAGAGAACAAGCTAGGGGTAGGCTAAGGAAAACAAGCTAGGGGTAGGCTAAGGAAAACAAACTAGGGGTAGGCTAAGGAGAACAAACTAGGGGTAGGCTAAGGAGAACAAACTAGGGGTAGGCTAAGGAGAACAAACTAGGGGTAGGCTAAGGAAAACAAGCTAGGGGTAGGCTAAGGAAAACAAGCTAGGGGTAGGCTAAGGAAAACAAACTAGGGGTAGGCTAAGGAGAACAAACTAGGGGTAGGCTAAGGAGAACAAACTAGGGGTAGGCTAAGGAGAACAAACTAGGGGTAGGCCAAGGAGAACAAACTAGGGGTAGGCTAAGGAAAACAAGAGGATTTTGAGGCGGGATTTAAAAATGTTAATGGAGTTCCGAATCGCAGGGGGAAGGGAATTCCAGAGAATCGGAGCAGCAGCACTGAACGCTCTGTCCCCCATGGAACTGAGTCTGGTTTTGCGGGTGGTGAGGAGACCAGAGTCAGAGGAGCGAAGGGTACGAGAAGGCATGTAGGAGGAGCTCAGAGAGGTAGGAAGGGGCTAGTCCATGACGAGATTTAGAAGTGAGAAGTAAAATTCTGAGATTCAATGGGGAGCCAGTGCAGTTGCAGAAGAGAGGGAGTGATATGTTGCCAGAGTTAGGAGCGAGTTAGAATCCTTGCAGCTGAATTCTGTACATACTGGAGCCTATCCAGGGCTTTATCTGAAGCCCTGAATAGGACACCATTGCAGTAATCCAGGCGTGAGGTGACATCTGTTATCAATGGTCTGAGTCTGGAGATGTTCCTCAGCTGGAAGAAGGTGACAGCTTTAATGTGAGGTTCCATGGAGAAGGTGGAATCCAAAACCAAGATCTCTGCCCTTGGCAGAGGAGCAGATAGAGGAGCCGTCAATTGTGAGGACCACATCACCAACCTTTTTAAGCAGAGTCTGAGGAGCCACAATCATCAGTTCAGTTTTGCTACTATTGAGCTTCAAAAAATATTTGGGCATACAGGATTTTATTCAAGTAGGCAGTTTGTGAGTGAGGGGGTAGGGAGGTGTGTGTTTGGTTTGGTATGCATGTTGAGCTGGGTGTCATCCGCATAGCAATGGAATTGAGTTCTGTTGCATGTTGATAACGAACAGGATAGGCCCCGGACCAAACCCTGTGGTACACCCTTGCAGACTGGTGCAGGGGAGGACTGGGCCTTGCCCAGAGCAACCCGATGGTACCTGCCAGATAGATGGGCAGTGCCAGTGATACCCAGTGGCCTATCCAGGCGGTCAAGGAGGATGTTGTGACACACGGTATCAAAGGCTGCTGAGAGGTCGAGAAGGATCAACAGAGTTAGGTTGCCGGAGTCAGCTGCCAGGAAAAGATCATTGATGACCTTGAGCCGTTTCTGTGCTCTGTTTTGCCCGGAACCCAGATTGCATAGATTCATACTAAGGATGCACCGATGTATCAGCTGCACATTGGTATAAGCTGATGTTCACCTTGTTGACTGCCATCAGCCTATCTGCAAATAAGATGGCATTCACCGATGGCAGTGGCCGATGTTTATGTCGCATCAATTTTGTGGTCTAAATGTTGTTGCCGTGTGCATGTTTGTTCTCAAATAAGAGGGAAAGAAAATGTCAGCTGTGTGGTAATATTTCAGAGTGGGCTTTGAAATATTAAAGGTTGTTTCATAATTTGTTTGATTGAATTTGTGCTCAAATCGGATTTCGGCAGGCGGTCAAATTTTGTCACAACACCGGTATTAACATCAAGCGAAGTCATAAGTCAGAACAGCATGACTGTGGTGGCAATGCACTTGTTATATTGTTTGTGTGTGTGAAATGTCCCCACACTGGACTTTGTTTTAGCTCATTTCATAGTTGAACAGCTCACCCTCTTCGATTTGAAGTTAACATCCCGTATATACCTAAATAATTCAATTCTCACCCTTATGCGCCCTGCATAAGTTGACAGACTGGACGTAGGTTAAAACTGAAAAAGAACATGTACATTAATCACCACAATGTAAATTGTAATCAGGCAGAGATCATCTTTAGCGCTATTGACAAACTAGCGTCTCCTAGCAGCATTGTGATGATGTCACTCAAACAAATGCTTCTTAAAAGGCACAGAATACATATGGGATAGGAATACACACGCACCATGAATTTCAACCAAAAGACGAGACGCAAACTGTTCAATTTAATCGTTTAATTTGAATCCCTTGATCAATTAAATTCTTAATGAAGATTAACATCCCTATTCTAAACAGTACAATTATTTTTGTATTATGAAGATTTCTTTGTTTCCCTGGCACAAAAGGGGGAATAAATAACAAAAACAAAATAGACCTAAAAACATCGGTATCGGCCAAATTGTTATTTTAAACATTGGCATCGGTATCTGCCCAGAATTTCACGATTGGTGCATCCCTAGTTCATATAACTCATGATGAGACACATGACTGTAGTTGAGCAGCTACAGGATTTTGCTTAGGAATGGAAGGTTGGAAATAGGCCGATAGTTATTTAGGTCCAAACCCTGCTTTTTAAGGATAGGGGTAATAACAGCCATCTTAAGCTCTGGAGGGACAGAGCCAGAGGTGTTAACAATGTTAAAAATGTTTCTGCCACAAACAACAATTTCTCTTTTGATTAATCTATCGACTAATCGATTAACTACAGTGAACTGCAGTTTAGGCTGAGTGTCCATGAAGCCTTTTGTTTCTGACAGAAAAGTGCTGGCGCTGAGGAATGCTCCCAGCTTTGGTCACTAATAGACCATTTCTGGCAGAAAGCACAGAAGTCTAACTCGCTTACAACGAATACGGTGATAAAAGCACAGCTCTCACCAGCAACATTCAGTGCCCGGTTGATCTACTCCCACAAATGAGCTTTTCTGTCTTTGTTGTGATCGTTTTTGTCTGATAGTAGTTCATAGTTTAACCAAACTTCTGTCAGAGATGAAAGTAACCAGATATATGCACTTCTGTTCTGTACTGAAGTACACTGCTGACATACTTGTACTAGAGATGCACTGAAAATACTTGGTGGTATCGGTATCGGGCCGATTCTGGGCTCCAGTACTCGGATCGGGTATCGGAAAATATTACCATTTCAATGTTCGCGTGGGTTTCCTCCGGGTACTCCGCTTTCCTCCCAGTCCAAAAACATGCAGGTTAATTGGTGACTCTAAATTGTCCGTAGGTGTGAATGTGAGTGTGAGTTGTTGTCTGTCCCTATGTGTCAGCCCTGCGATGGCCTGGCGAGCTGTCCAGGGTGTACTCTGCCCTCGCCCAGAGTCGGCTGAGATGGGCGCCAGCCTCCCCGCGACCCTGCATAGCGGTATAGCTAATGGATGGATGGAATGTCCGATACTTATGCTAAATTGTAGTTTTGATTCTCAGCGTGGAAGTCAATTGTTAAATGAACAAATGGCGATTGCGTGTGAGCAGCACTAATCAAGTCAGTCATGTTCCAACTAAAAACCTATCCCATCACTTCAGCCAAAAGACAAATAACACACTCCAGTACTAAGCAGACATTTCCCCGCACCGCCAAATATAGCTAAGAAGTGAACCTATCATTTGCACCATGCAGCAGTACGGAAAGCGAGCGGATAGTCAACGCAGCCTGTCTTTGTTGACTACAGGCCAGGGCGGTACGGTTACTTTTTTAGATGGTAGCACCAGTACAAGCAAGCTAAAGATTTCAGTAGCACAGATAAATATTTAGTAGGACACACAGGTGAGCAGTTAAACTTTTTTAGTTAAAAAAACAAACCAATTTACTTTTTGTTGTGCGCCTTCAGCTCTTATCTCTCTATTGCCTTTTTTGCAGGCATTTTAATATAGGCTACTGTAAACATGTGCAGAGCCAATATGAAGAAAAAAAAAATCCCAATATTCTTTTTTGGGAGAAGGGTGGGGGGCTGGCGTTATAGACTGTTACATGTCAACCTAAAACAATAAGAACTATGAAAGAAATAAGAAACTGAGCTAGGCAACTGCAAGGGCATTCCAACATAAAAAAGCTAGCTACATGATTATCAACTTATTCATTCAAGTATTTATTTATGTCAACAATGTGCTGGAATGTTTCTGTGAAAGCGACGCCCCTGCTGCTAACGTTCCACAGCTACTCCAGCGCTCTCTGCTGTGTTGTAGGCTAATCTTAACTATAAGTTTCATAACTAGGCCTAAACAATTTCAACAATGTCCATCTCAAATACATTCTTATCTTACAGCTTGTAGTCACAGCAAACATTAGTTGGCTAACATATGAATTTAAGGACAAGTCGGCGACTGGTTAACAGGCTTTTTTTGGTTTAGGTGACGTGACCTTTCGCATAGATATGCGGACGCTCAAAAACGCTCTCCGGCCCAACAACAACCACTTTCTCGTCAATAGAAGCGGAGCAGTGCATTACGCTAACTTTATCATTTTGGTAGTACTATGTCTTCTTGTATGCTCATAGTGTTCTGTTTATATGAATAGATACCAGCGCCACCCACTCGTACATATTTCTATTCGCACCGAATAATTTTTAGTAGCATATGTTACCAAAACTGTCGCACTGTAGAGCCCTGCAGGCTATAGTGGAAACGCGGATGCTGCTTTTTGCTTAAAACATGCTTTAACTTTCCCAGACATGGTAGGGAAAAAAAGGAGCATTCCTTAAAAACTAGTCTACCAGTATATATATCTGCCCATTTCAATTTGTTAAAATGTGTTTGAATTGTATTAGCAAAATCTATTATTTAATTCGCTTAAAAAAGGTGCAGCATGTAGTTCTAGAGAATTGGGGAAAAAATGGAAAGAATTTGAATACCAACACTCAAAAAGGCCAACCTCCTGAGTCTTTGGTCACTCCTATCCCTCTCAATGGCCCATCCCACACATGCCTGTGCGCGCTCTGACTAGACTTCATGAGCCTGAGCAAGGCAGTGTTTCATGAATCATGTGTATGTTGTACATATTTTTGGTTCTAACCAACAACTCATAAAGCCATGTCTGATTCCGAGGTGAGAAACAAAAGAATCCCGAACGTCTGATTGGAAACGCTCTAAAACTGAGTGGTTCACACCAAAGCAACGAGCACAGACACAAATGACCGATTCCATAGTAACGACATACAGTTCGCTAACATTAACAAAAACAATTTCATAATTTTATTCCCCTATTAGTATGAGCTAGTGCATGACAATTGTTTTTATTTAGCTGCGATTGGCACCATAGCTACTATACGTTGCCGAGTATATCAAACATATGTATGTAAACGAATAGTTCCTTTTTGACATAAATCTGGCGCGATACTTCCTAACGTTCTAAAACTACACTTGGCGACTTGAAAAGCCAAGCATTTTGCGACGACATGCAACACTTCAGCTGCCTTGCAACTAGGCTACTAGTTCACACCACTGCTACTTTTGGCTGCAACGCGAATTGTAACAACAAGCTTGTTTGGAGGGTGACGCTGTAAGCAGTTGCCTAGGAGTGTGCATGCGAGGTGATTGACAGGCAGGTGGCCCTTACTCCTTGCAAAAACTCTCCTGATTGGTTGGGGATAGGCTAGCATCCCTAGATTTTTTAAAAGCTAAATACAGGGCCCAGTGCGCTCATATATAGCGCACCTTCTCTCTATGCATTGGTTTAATGATATCCTCCAGGAGGTATGTAATAAACGTAAAAAACCAAACAATTTAGTTTATTGCTAGAAATTCAAAATTACATACTGCACCTTTAAATAACTCTAAAGAAAAGCCAAGATGTTAATCATAGACCTAATGTTGCGTGTGTAAATGCGGTAAATGATAATATGTTAGACCGTCAATCGTTGTCATTCACCTTCGTTAGTAGGCTATCAATGCTTGCATCAAAACTAGCCTATCAGTATAATAGTATTAGCCCAATTAATATAAAATACATTTTTATATAGTATAGCCTAAAGGCAATTTGTCATTCATTATGTATTTATTATTAATTTAGCCAACTACGATTGCTCAATTAGAAAGCAGTTTTATTCAGGCTGCATGTGACTTGACAATGTTATGAAAAGTACTGGTATCGGGACTCGGATCATTGAGTACTCAGATTAACTATCGGTATCGGTCACCAGGAAATGGTATCGGTGCATCTCTAACTTGTACTTTGATAACAAAATGTGTATGAAGATGTTATTGATTTCAAAGGGTTTACATAAACTAGATATAAAACAATAAGCAACGGTAAATTCAGATATAATCTCGATTTTATTTTATCAATCATAATCTTGTATCTTTGAGTGTGACTTTTTTTTCTATAGGGCTAGCAATAATAATATGCCATAATGATTATTGTGAAATTTTTCCACCTGCGAGCCTTTTCACTAATCAAATCAAATGATTTATGCCGCTAACAAGTATAGATGATAATACCAAAGTATGGAAACAGCATTTTGATTTGGGGACGGTTTACATTTACTTCAGAACGGTTAAAATAGTTTTTCGGGACGGTGGTGAAATAAGTTAGTCTGGAACCCTGCACTACACAAAGAATAAGAAATGTGCTTAAAATAATGTCAGAAACTAAATAATTAGACAAGATACATGTCCAAACCCATCGCGCACAAACATACTGAAACCTTCTAGAGATTCTAGCCTAAACATTTTCTTATACACTTATTCAATGGAAGTTCTAAGGTAGCGGGCAGACAACTTTATGACTCACATAATGTGTATTTAACAGTTACACAATATTAAAAAACGCTCTCCCTACTAACGATAATTTCATAAACATCATGATATGAATAGACAACACTTTTCTGGCAATCCATCATCCAGGAATTCAAACTAGGTGGCCAGTAAAAATAAATGTTACTTTTAAAGGTGAGGAATTTTGATGCCGGAAGTGCTTGAGTTTCATTTAACAATGAGAGCCCTGATAATGATGATGAAATGTATATGAATCTAATGGAAACAGTCTCCCAATTCCACTGCATACAATGTTTGTTTTTTTGGAAGAGCAGTACACATCAAGACAGCACTAAAACCGTCAGGAGTGTTTGTTTTGATTTCGTCTTGCTAGTAATCAGTAACCTGGGTGTGACAATGGACAGTGATTTTAAACTGGATAAACAGATAAATTCAGTGATCAAATCTAGCTTTTTTCAGTTTAGGCTTTTATCTAAGATCAAGTCCTTTTTATTATTTAGTGACTTTGAAATTGTTATACATTTTTTATCCATACTCGACTTGATTACCGTAATGCACTTTATGTTGGTATCAGCCAGGCCTCCCTCTCACAGTCCAGAATGCTGCTGCTCGCCTGTTAATGTGAACTCGTAAACGAGAGCATATTTCTCCCGTACTCTCCTCCCTTCACTGGCTTCCTGTACGTTTAGGACCGATTTTAAGATTTTAATGTTTGTCTACAAAGCATTACATGGGCTAGCTCCGATATCTCTCTCTGAACTTTCACAATCACAGTTCTCATCAAGGTCACTCAGGTCAGCTGACCAGTTGCGCCTGGTTGTCCCAAAGTCGAGGTTGAAGCACAGGGGAAATCGTGCCTTTGCAGTTGTCGCACCCAAAACTTTGGAATGGGTGGCCTCTGCATGTCAGGCAGGGCCCTTACTTTGCTGTTTTTTAAATCCCGTCTTAAAACACATTTTTATAGCTTGGCTTTTAAATCAGTATGACAGTTGCCTTTCTTTGTCTTACGTCTGTAACTACTTTTTGTGTTTTATTGTGTTGTTTTATTGCACTTACTTTTACTATCTTGATTGTATACAGCACTTTGGTCAACTGTTGTTTTTAGAATGTGCTTTATAAATAAATTTGAAACTGACATTTGACATAAGAAATTTGAAAACCACCAGAATTACAAGAAATGTTTAAAACATATTCACAGTAGTGTTGGATACCCTCCAGTGTTTCCGCTATGTACATTCTACAGCGGTGACATGTTATCAAATGACATTAAGTTGCAATTACATGACTCTGCGCAGTCCGCCCTACTTAACTCCAATGAACGGTCATCTGCTCCATCCACTTTGCTCAACTGGAACAAGACATCAAATCAGCCAAGCCAGTGTTGTCGCAAAATCAAATAAACAGCAGAGTACAGCATATTCTCCTCGGGCAAAGCCACAAACAGGGCAGAGGGTAGGATTAGGCTTCGTTACCAGATAACAAGAAAACATTTGATTCAACCAGCTAATGTTAAGTTAGACTTTACCCTTTAAATGAACATTTGCACTTTATTCTGTTCATGTAAATGGCCAACTGATTATTATTATTAATAAATCGGGAAATAATGTTCCAGCCAACGTTAACGTCAGTAAATCATAATAGGCGGCTGGTAACGTTACTTCACTAAACGTAGCCAATGACATTTATATAAGCTATGTATTAAATATTCCTGATTGCATTTTCAGAATAGTTATTCTAACGTTACTTCAATAAATGTAGCCAACGATAAATACGAGCTATGCCTATGTATTAAAAATATTCCTGGTTGCATTTTCAGAAAAGTTATTCCAGAGTTAATATCGCTCATAGATCAGAAGAAATATACACGTGATGTCGATGAAGAAGCGGGTGACATTACTTTGTTTTAAACTAGGGTCGGGAGGGGCTCAAGGACAGGTCCTGCTCTATGCCCCGAAGTTTCTTATTGAAAGAAATGCCCTCTAGTTCAAAAAATTTTTAACATTAGTGATGCCTACTACAATATTTAAATATTTTAACGGGTTGCATAATCAAATATTTGTGATGTGAGAGTTACTCATTCATGTTAGTAAACAGGTGAGACTCTCCTGAGCATCAACGGGCAACCTATGAGTGATTTTCCCTATGACAGATCCTTAGAGCACTTCTAAAAAAAGAAAAGTAAATCGTTGATCGTTCATCCAAAAAATATTCATCATATTGACCAGCACTAGTTCTACCATTTGAAAAAGGAATAATGCTATCAGAGCAAGCTGCATATAAGAAATTCCAAGACATTCCAGTCCCAAATAGGTGGCGGCCAACCTCCAAGAACCAATGAAGTACCCAGTACCAATAACCAGCAACAACCAACCATAAAGTACCCAGTACCACTTACAAAGGAACATTTGTCTAATGTGAATGATTGAAAATTCCATAATTCATATTTTTATGCAGGAACAAAACCTCTAAACCTCACAAAATAATGACGGTGACCGGAAAGCGTATATCTCTCTATATATATATCTAGTTAATTATCAATATTAAAGCGAACCCCTACCGTTTGCTTAGTGTAATTATTTAACCTAAGCTTAGTGACACACTTCCTTGTGCAATAAAGCAATTTGTCACAGTTTCGCGGGAGATTGTCACCGGTGGCAGACAAAATGAGTGTTAAATATTGAGACTTCAAGAGGACTGATCTGAACGGCAATTTTAACATTCTCACAGACATTACAATGTGCAAACTGTAGAAAGGTATTGATAATCCGTTAATAGGATGCACCGATGTATCGGCCGATTTGACCTTGTTGGATCTATTGGCAAATAAGATGGCATTCACTGATGGCAGTGGCCGATGTTTATGTTGCATCAATTTTGTGGTCTAAATGTTGTTGCTGCGCGCATGTTTGTTCTCAAATAAGAGGGAAAGAAAATGTCAGCTGTGTGGTAATATTTCAGAGTGGGCTTTGAAATATTAAAGGTTTTTCCATAATTTGTATGATTGAATTTGTGCTCAAATCGAATTTTGGCAGCCGGTCATATTTCAACACAACACCGGTATTAACGTCAAGCGAAGTTAGTCAGAACTCAGAACAGCATCACTATGGTGGCAATGCATTTGTTTTATCGTTTTTGTGTGTGAAATTGTCTCACACAATTTTTTAGCTTGTTTAACTGCAGTTGAACCGCTCACCCTCTTTGATTTGAAGTTAACATCCCGCATATGCCTAAATTATTTTATTCTCACCCTTATGCGCCCTGCATTAGTTGGCAGACAGATAACTCCTCATCCAATAACCACACTGAAGAAGAGGGACTGTTCAACTCTGTTTATTGAGTCACTGGAGGTAGGTTAAAACTGAAAAAGGATGTGTACTCCCAACACACTAATCAACACAATGTAAATCAGGCAGAGATCGTCTTTAGTGCTACGACAAACTAGCGTCTCCTAGCAGCAATGTGATGACGTCACTTAAACAAATGCTTCTTAAAAAGCTACAGAATACATACGGGATTTGAATACACATACACCATGAATTTCAACCAAAAGACGAGACCGCCGACTGTTCAAGTTAATTGTGTAATTTGAATCTCTTGATTGATTTAATTCTTAATGAAGATTAACATCCCTATTCAAAACAGTTATTTTTTATTATGAAGATTTGATTCCCTGGCACAAAAGGGGGAATAAATAACCAAAACAAATAAAAAGATCGGCATCGGCTATCAGCTTAATTGTTATTTTAAACATCGGCATCGGGCCAGAAATTCTCGATCAGTGCATCCCTATTCTTTAATACAAAAAAGTTGCACCTAGCCACCTTAAATTATATACAAATTCTTATCATGATTTTTTTTTTTTGCCCATATAGCCCAGTCCAAGTGCTTCATTCTTGGCATCATCATTGAGAGGCACTGGTCTTTAAAAAAGCCAAGAATGTCCTAAGATATTAAATAAAAATAAACTACTAAGCAAAGTGTTTCCCCTACAATGCATGTATGATAAATGGCGCTGTTGAGAAATGCAAAAAAAAGTGTTTTTCATTTAGCGAACCATGGGCATCCCAATATGGATGTGGTGCTAACGTTATTTCAGTAGAGTCTTAACGTTCGCTAGCGTACTTGTTATTCCAAATTCCACTTGTATAACGTTACGGACGTTCTGGGTGTAGGCCTAGTTGGTTAAGCGTTACCATTTTGCACGAGATTACAACAAATGTTGAGCTCCTCAGCCAAAGTTTCATGGTTCCATTTTCTTTATGCTAAGATATCATTAGCAAGGCTAATACTGTCATAACCACAACGTAATTAAACAACTTGCATTTGGATTTGTTTTGGAACATTAGACAACCATGTCGACATTCAGCTAAAATTTACCTACCTATAATGTAGTTCAACAGAACGCTTGTAGCCTAATTATGGAACTTCAGAAGGGGACAAATTCCAAGCTCACTGAAAACGACAGAAGCTGGATTAAAAATACCTGACTAAAAAACATCTAACAGGCTCATATTTTGTTAAAACGGGCTAGCCCACCGCACAACAAACACCACACCCACCTTCCGGACCTGGTCCTTGATCCCTGAGACTCGCTGGCTGCCATGAAATTCCTGCTAGCTCACCACAGCTCTCTTCGTACAGCAGGCAATGGTGGGTAGCTAAAAAGGTGATCCATCCCAAACGGGTGTGAACAAGTGACAAGCAAAAAGATTGCAAACCCAGAGCATATTAATATTCACTAGATGTGCCTGACAATGAGTGCTTTTGATATGTACTCTGCACCTTACCCTGGTTGTCATTCTGGTTCAGCTCTTTGGATGGATAAAGGAGCGACAAGGCATTTTAGTGTTGTAAGTTGCAGTGTTTCTGCTAGGATTTTATTAGAATATTTATTAGAATTTTTTTAAGAGGAGCTCTAAGGATCTGTCATTAGGGAAATCGTGCAGAGGTTACCCGTTGATGTTCAGAGAAGAGTCTCTCCTGCTTACTTGTTTAATAAGGTTACATGAATGAGTAACTCTCACATTACAAATATTTGATTATGCAACCCGTTAGAATATTTCAATATTGTAGTAGCCATCACTAATGTTAATTTATTTTTTAACTAGAGGGCATTTCTTTCAATAAAAAAAACTTTGGGGCACTGAGCAGGACCTGTCCTTGAGCCCCTACCGACCCTAGTTTGAAACAAAGTAATGTCACCCGCTTCTTCATCATCGACATCACACGTATATCTCTTCTAATCTTTAACTCTAGAATAACTCTTCTGAAAATGCAATCAGGAATATTTTTAATAGGCATACATAGGCATATCTTATATTTATCGTTGGCTACGTTTATTGAAGTAACGTTAAGACCTTAATACAGTTTACATAAACGTCTTTGGCTACGTTCATTGAAGTAACGTTACGTTATGATTTACTGACGAGTTTGCTAACGTAACGTTAACGTTGGCTGGAACTTAATTTCCCAATTATTAATAATAACCAGTTGGCCATGAACATCAATACAGAATAAAGTGTGAATGTTTATTTAAAGAGTAAAACCTAACTATCTAACTTCACATTAGCTAGTTAAATCTACTTTTTTCTTGTCATCTGGTAACGTAGCCTAATCCTATCCTCTGCCCTGTTTGTCGCTCTACCCAAGGAGAAAATGCTGTACTCTGCTGTAGTGCATTTGATTGTCATGAGATCGCGACAACCTTGGCTTGGCTGATTTGATGTCCTGTCTTGTTCCAGTTGAGCAAAATGGGCGGATGACCGTTCATTTGAGATTAGTAGCGCGGACTCCGCAGAGTCCTGTAATTGTGACGTAACATTTAATACAATTCTGAAGCCATTGCGGCAATAATTCTGCCGCTGCTGCTTAATGTTCATAGCGGAAACACTGAGTTTGCGAAATGCAGGCCCCACCCCCTGGCTATTACTCTTAGCTCTCTCTGTGTAAAAGAGGAACAGCCAGCTGAACTCAGAAGTTCACATTTGATAACACAGTACATAAAATAAATAACACTTACTGTTTTTGTTTTGTTTCTCCAAATTGAAAAAAATATATATTTGGAGCCAAGCTACCAGTAGCCCAATGTTTGCTAGCTAAAGAGAAGATCTATGTCAAACAGCTGGCAAGATGCAACTACTAGAAAATCCCAGACATAGACATCCGAGCCTTATTCAGAGTAACGTCTCACAATCAAATCCCTAAACCTGTTAAAGTGCTACCACTGCTTGACTCTCTCAGATGTTCAGGAGCTTGAATACAAGAGGTGTTGATACAGCCGGCCCAGGCCACTAGCTTCTCATCTCACCTCTTTAACTGTCCTGGAAAGTGTGAAAAAGGAATACAGGCCTTCTTCCTGCAATTACCAGAATTTGAACACTTTCTGGTTGGCCAAAAATAAAGACAATCTATGCATGTCCTTTTTCACTAATAACCGAAAATAGCTAGCATGTAAAAAAAAAAAAAACTTCCCTAGCCTTGGAAGACACTTATTACAACTATCCCTTTGTTCTGACCAATATAGCTAACTTTGAAGAAGAACTGTTCAAATCTTCTTACAAGATTTGATCTCATCTAGCGATAAATAACAAACATTGACATTGTGGATCTCGCCAAGTTCCCACTAGGCGACCGTTTCTTGGGAAAAAAAAGCGGTCCGTCATCTCACGTTCGAACAAGTCGTTAGCGAAATTTCAAAAAACAATCTTCGATTTTCTACTGCTCACGAGCGCCCCCTACGACAAATTGGTCTGACTCCTATGCCAAAAAGCTTGAAATCGAATATTTTTTAAACCTTTACTGTTTGCATAGTTTCTTAAAATAACTACCCAAGAAGGTACTTTGCAAGACATATGTTTAAAATAAAGAACGAGCTTCAAACACATTATCCACCAGAGCAAGCTTTACTGCTGACTTGAATTGCCAACTAGCTAATCTAACTATTGTCGTCTGCCTACAGACTTTCTTTGTTTTCGACAACAAGGTAATCTAGAATTGTGTTGTACAAACACGCAAGAAAGCCTATAAACATAATAAAGACATTCAAACCACCCAAATATATACCTTTATCTGCGCAGTGTCGGCTTCCTTCGGTCTCAACCGCCGAAGGTCCACAGTAAAATGGCTGCATCAACAGTGCTGCGAATGAGAGACTAAGAAAGAGGCGGAGGCTCAAATAAAAAAGGGGGAGAGAGGGCACAGCGTTCACCCGCTCCTTGAAAAGACAAGTGTATGCTATAGATATGTAAATCACGATAAACATGTAATATTATTTACATACAAGTATGTATTATTATTTTTTCCCCTTAAAAAACAATTCCAAGTTTAATTATGTGTAATAATTTTATTAGTAGGGCAACGGGCACTTGTTTGGCACATTTTGTAGCCTGTTCTATGTTTTAATAGTTGTTTAACTCTATATAGCTTTAGGACTTTTACAAGCCTAGCGTCTGATCATAACCTGAAATAGGTTTTAAGCTAAATATTGTAGAACTCATAATTATGCTACTACTTTTAATCGAGCAGAATCCGATCGTCAGGATACAATATACAATTCACTTAATTCACAAATAAGATACTTAAGTTAAAAATCGATATTTATTGTGAAACCCCATATAATAATAATAACAATAATAATAATAATAACATATTATTATTATTATTATTATTGTTATTATTATTATTATTATTATTATTATTATTATTATTATTATTATTATTATTAATAATAATAATAATAATAATAATAATAATTCATTTTATTTATATCGCTTTTCTGACACCCAAAGACGCTTCACAACATTATGGCAAAAATAAACAACAGATACAGGGGGACCGACAGAGAGCAATAACAGTTTTAACAATATATATATATATATATAAACATGACAACATTCCCCAGATAAGTAAAATACTTTTCCTCAAGAATTATTCCACATTGATAATCATTGACCCTTACGCAACATTTCTGTGTTGTTGTCATTCTTTACCTATATATATATGATATATATAGATAAATGAAGAGGTGGCTTTGGAATGCAATAAATTATGTCAATAATATACATCTATAATAATAATATATAAATAAAACTCAGTAACCCTGTAGATGTTATAATTGCCAATGATACTTTGTTCTTGAACCAAGAGAGGGCCAGCCAACCACTTCAATGTGGACAAGATGACTGTTGTGCTGTTATAGAACATAAGGCACCATGGTAGAGAGCTTCAATGGCTGTAAATCAGAAGCCGTTGCATACGTATTACGCACATGTAGCCTATATATTTTATTTATTCATACAGGGTCGAGACTCGGTCTCTTTGGCAGCAGTGCCCTGTTAAAAAGGCACAAAGTAAAAAATATAACAAAACAAAATAAAGCAAATAAAACATTTAAAATAAACAAATAGTACAAATGCGTTACGATTCATACACGGTTTACAGTCCGTCCCCATTCAAAACCCCACAGTTGGTCCTCCACAGAGGAGCTCAGCACCAGCACACTATGCATCCTGTCTGTCCAGTGATGGTAGTGATAGAGGAGTCCCCTTTAGGCTTTGGGGTGCTGTGGAATGATGGTGGCAAGCGACGGCCGTGAAGAAGCAGGGGAGCAAGTTGTCCTATTGGGCCGATTATCCCAGCCTCAGTGGAGGACTGTTTAGGGGTAAGAATTTGGGCAGATGCCAGTGCCTTCCCAGACGAGTGCCTCTCACGGCTCACCTCAAAACAAAGAAAACAAACAGGTTGTTTCGAAATAATTTTCTGTTAAGTGAAAAATAAACATGTCTTGTAGAAGAAAAGGAACTTAATAAAGTATTTGTTTGTTGTAGTGTATTTGTGTTAAAGTCTCTTATTTGATTGTACCCATTAGTACACATGTATACTTAGAAGTGATTAGTCTTTGGATCTCAGGGGCAGGATTAATGTAAACCTATGTGGGTTCTGAAGAACTTTAAACAGGGCATAGGGGTACTGAGTGCTTGGTTTACATAGGAGGCCACTATAGGGCCACTGCCATTAGATTTAATATTACAATCCATAGCAGCAACCCTAATGTCAGTTCTGGATTGGAAGGCTAAATAGACTGGACCCAGGATAGAACCCTGGGGAACTCCTATTCCCTATGTTAGTTATGGATTGCTACAGAAGGCTAAATGGATTGGACCCAGGATAGAACCCTGGGGAACTCCTATTTCAACAAAAATGTGTAACATCACCGACAGTAGTTTAGATTCTTCCACTATAATAATCTTCAAAATAATTAAACAGCACATGGGCCCAGGATGACAGAAAGGAGCGATTCATTGCATTAATAGCCTTGAATCATGGACAGATTTCACCCTTATTATTAGTCATGGCGTAAGATATTAATGTAAACTGTAAAATGCCATTTCAAGTTTGAATAAAAATGTAAATATGTGAAACTTGGTCAAATAAAATGCTTTATAGCTTATTTACAACAAAAGTGGCAAAACAAATTAATAATGAAATTAATTATCTGCATTGGAGGTCTTTAATTTCTGAATAATGCTGAATTGAAAGTGAATACACCTAATAATCATTCGTCCATGGATCCCTTTAAAGACATTGACATAAAATTATTATACCTTCAACCTTTATTGCTTTTATTGCTACGTTGCTCTGTTTTTGTCAAGAATTTGCAGCAAATGAACAGTGATGACAAGTCTGGATGTGTAATGGTACTTTTGGATGACAGATTGGCATAAAACTCCATATGCTTTTATACAGCTGCACCATCATTGAATATATTTTCAAATCTTTACCAACTGACAAAAATTCCTTTCAACACTGAATAGACAGTTAAAGATATATATATATATATATATCTCAACCTTTTAATCCCAGGACATTACAAACATATCAGTGGAGTAGTTATTTGATGAGATTATGCATATGGAATGACATTTTAAAGATTAGAACTTTCCAAATGGAATTAAATTAAATTGAATTTTGAGTAATTACACACAGAGGCAGATAGCCAGTCTGTCCTGTAGTTCTTATCTGACAATGACTCTGCTCATTTGTTGTTTTGGTTAGGTGCATTTGGTCTACTGGAAACCTTATTCATAGAGCTTGGCCTCAAATGTTTTTTTTTACACGCCTCCTATGTATCAGAGTAAACCTCAAAGACAGAATTAGAATACTACTGTAGGAAGTGGCCATGGTCCTTCTTCCGGTCTCACCGGTGTTGCCGTGCAACACTTAGATGAGCAGGCGGAACCAGACTGCTTGTTTCCTGAATAACTGGTGGGGACCAATGAAAGGTATTATAATAAACAAGACTAAAGTTAGACAGATCAGTAGAAAAAGACATGGCAGAAATAGAACATTTTCCTGAAGAGGGATCTTGCCATACAAGATAATTCAGTTTACTAGATTATCTACTAAATATTTAAGTGTTCTATCAACAAACATCTGGCCAACTGTGAAACTACACCCATGAAATATATTTCCAATAATGCATAAATGTCTGTGGGTAGATCATGTGTGTGTGTGTGTCATATGAAGGTGACGGGTTGATTATGAAAGAGCCCTGGGGTTTTGCCTGAATATACATATAGACTCAAAACATGCTGCTGTGAGTAACAGTATACAAAACACATATGTTAATACATTTACAATATACAGTGCTGTGCAAAAGTATTTGCCCCCTTGCAGATACTTATTGTTTTTGCACATTTGTCACACTTAAATGTTTCAGATTATCAAACAAATTTTTATATGTTTGTCCTCTGTTATGCAGCAGGACAATGATCCGAAGCACACCAGCAAGTCCACCTCTCAATGGCTAAAAAACCCCAAAATGAAGGTTTTGGAGTGGCCTAGTCAAAGTCCGGACTTACATCCGATTGAGATGCTGTGCCATGACCTTAAACAGGCCGTTCATGCTCAAAAACCCTCCAATGTGGCTGAATTAAAACAATTCTGCAAAGAAGAGTGGGCCAAAATTCCTCCACAGCGATGTGAAAGACTCATTGCCAGTTATCGCAAACGCTTGATTGCAGTTGTTGCCGCCAAGGGTGGCACAACCAGTTATTAGGTTTAGGGGGCAATTACTTTTTCACATAGGGCCAGGTTGGTTTGGATAGCTTTTTTCCCTTAATAAATGAAATCATCATTTAAAAACAGCTTTTTGTATTTACTCAGGTTATCTTTGTCTGATATAAAAATTTGTTTGATAATCTAAAACATTAAAGTGTGACAAATGTGCAAAAACAATAAGTATCTGTAAGGGGGCAAATACGTTTGCACAGGACTGTATATATATATACAAATATTTGGACATGGAAAGCAAGCAGGGATCATCTTGGCACAGGGTTGCATAAGTAGAACATACAGGAGGTCTGTTGAGTTATATTAAGGCCATTTAAATTACTGATGAAGTCTATAATAATTCCAGCAAGGCTTTAGACCTGTAATCCAAAGCCACATCCCGTTAGAAGTCTTATCATACAGAGATTAAACCAGCAGCAGAAACACTGTCTGTCCATCACTCACTACTGACCAGTATCAGTCAAGCTTACCAAAGCAAACACAAACTATCCTTCCCAAGCTGAGTCTGTGTTCAAATATGCAACCATTCGTAGTGGTAAAGTCAGTGGCACCATTCTGAACATGGCAGAGAACAGGTTTCATAACACAGTTCTATTAATAGGAATGGACATTTCACTCAAACTATAACTAATGACTTTGGGGAAAAGTCAGACATGATAATACCTTTCACTTTCAGACGTTAGCGATATGCAGTTAAATGTGCATTATTAGGATGACCATTCCTTTGTTAGTCTTGTACCAAATGTTGTCAGTCAGTCAGTCGATGTTCGTCTTCTTTTAACAATCTGCTGTCTCTCTATTGACAAGTCAGGACCCCATGTTGCTGATGTCTGGAATAGCTACCTGGAAGACTTAAGTAACCACTGAAGAATAAGAAACACAGGCATGTATGGTCACTATATAGATGACTTATAAAACGCCATTAGCACAATGTGAGATATATAGAATGCATTGTAGAATAGCACTGTGTGAGCACTAAAATATAGCACAGAAGCTGGTAATACATTTATTTAATAGCCATAGGTATGAAACACAGTATCTGCATGGACCGTTATCCAATATGTGTAGGGCTACCTGTGTGTGTGTGTGTGTGTTAAAGCTGCATTATTATTGTAGTAGATCTACCTATAACTCAAATTCATAAAGTATTTTGGATGGATAACCAATGTTGTTAGATATGTTTTGAAGGACTAATGGTCATGTAATGCCTAGAAGAGATTGGCCAATAAAAATGAAGGAAAAACGGTAGAAGCAGAATGTTTTCCCTATCGGTTGTAACAATTTAAACAATGTACTTATTATTACTTCAGCCCTGTCCAAAATGCATCACACAATCTTCGGATACGGTTAACATTTTCTGAATTTTTATTAGTCCTAATTCATGGCTAATTCTAATGATGCCTCTCTAAGTCAGGTCATGATTTTGTGACTTTGAGGTTGCGTTTGTCTTTCAGCAGCACAAGTAATCTTGTCAGATTGAATTCTAAACCCAGCTAACAGGTACACAACACAAACAAGCCCAGCAATTTATTTGGCCTTTCAGTCTCTTAGTCTGTCCAGTCTGTCAACCAGTCTGTCAACCAGTCTGTCAGTCTCTCAGTCGTCGACTTTGTAAGCCAGTCTGCAGAATGTCCAGTGGTGCTCCACTGTGTTCTCATTGGCCCGTTCGCTCATGTGATGCACGCGTGTGTTCCGTATAGTGAAGCCCTGCTTGGAGATGTATTCCACCAGCAGCACCCGCAGAGATACTTCCTGGTTGTAGTCACAAGGTCCGAACGTGAAAGACAACTGGAAGTCCCGGGTGTCCATCATGTGCTTGTTCCACTTGGTGAAGTGGTTGGACACGCCCTCCAGCAGAGAGTGCACCTTGGTGATGACAGTGAGTTGGGTGATGATGACGGCCACGGGGTTGGAGTATTTCGACAGCTTCCTGGTGCTGGACAGCTCCACCACCTCCTCGAACGTGTCCAGAGGGTAGAGAGGCTTGGTGTCGCTCAGCACTTGGATCAGCGGCTGGATCTGGTAGAAGTCCGCTTCTTTCCGGAGTAGCTCGGTCTCTTTGAAGTCGTGCGGCAGGACGAGCTCTGAGGAGCGCAGGAAGTTGAGCACGTAGCGGAACAAGGGGCCGTCGCGGTCAATGAAGTAGTTCCCGCCGGCGTCTCTGGCAGTGGGGAAGTCGCCACGGAACATGGCGCCCAGCATGGAGTCTGGGTAGCGCTGCAGCGTGGACCGGGAGGTGGTGTACAGGGAGCCCCCTACGTTCAACGTCACTGTGTCCGCCATCTGGTGGTGGAGCACGAGATTACAACGGCAACGTTTTTTTAATAACATTTACCATGTCAACAACAAGTAGAATTCTTTCCATATGAGAGTGAAAAAGACTTCAGATATTCAAATAAAAATTTGGATTTAACCAATGCTATATAAACAGTCTCTTGCAATAGCTAGTTGTTTTTTTTTAAATGCTGTGTCCAAAGCAACATAATTCTATCTAATGTGGGTAACCCCCCCCCCCCAACCCCCCCCCACACACACACACACACACACACACACACACACACACACACACACACACACACAGCACCTCTCCTATGCCTGCAATCAGCACTCACCCTGTGTCCATGATCTCCATTCTCCATCGGTTGGGTTTGGTTGGTCCTCTGTTCTCTCGCGGGGTCTGGATAGTTGACTGTAAGGTTGGATCAGAATTTCTGGATAACTGAATGCAGGTGATGTAACAAGTGATGTAGCTACTTTTGGTATGAATGCAGAAGGTTTGTGAACTGGATCATCAGATTAATTAGATAAGACAATGCATGCATACCTGCTGGTTCAGATAACAAAAAACAAACAAACAAATAAACAAAAAACAATCAGGCAAAGACAACAATACAAAAGTGTCCTTCAGCGGCCGACACATACCGATGTAAAAACTGACAGCATAACGTAACGGTAACGTTTACAATGCTCTTTGTAATATCATTCTTAACCCACGCTACTGACAGTGTCACGTAAATTCTCTCAACCACGGAAGGTTAAGGCTGAAAAGATCATCACTCACAGACCGATTGTTAGAGGCCCGTATTATTGACTCAGTCATAAATGAGTTAAAATATAATAGGTCTCTAACTACCATTCTAACGATTTTAGATCAAATTCTACTGTACATTCAGCAAGTTTATTGCCTTTTCAATAGCAATACTAGCTAACGGTACATAGCCAGCTAAAGCTAGCAAGCTAACGTTGTACTAAACATTGTTATATCTTGCAAATAAAAAGCCCAATCAAATGTGTTTGCCTTACCTATAGTATTCCCTTCGATTGAAATCTAGTGCAAAGTAGCAAAAGACATAATTATACTGGTCATGTCGACTACGAGTTACAGCAAGCAGAAGTCGCTAACGCTAGGTAAGTGACGATGAGAGCGCGTGTACGATAGTCCGGGTGCGACAAACTGCGCGTGCATACACAATCACGAAGGACTCGACCAAGATGCGCAAATCGAGTCATGTTCTGTTCCACTCATAACTTAAAAGGTCCGGTCTTACTTGATCAGATTAATCAGATTTCCTTGCGAGGTCACAGAAAAATTAAACAGACGATCTAAACCGTATCATAATTTGCAACTGAGAAAATACTTTGCCACCTAGTTTCCAGACCATGATAAAATTGGGTTTATTTTTGTAACAGAGCCATATACAACAAAAGAAATCCACAGGGAGTAATTACAATATCGGCTACAATAAATAACAGTCCCTTCAAACCCCCTTACATTGCCTTTTGTTGTTAATTTTATATTCTATACAGAGCTGACTACTTGGTATGTGTGATAACTAGGCAGGTGCCAGATGTTTTTAAGACAAAAGCATGAAAAAAACCCAGATACTTTGTATGCCAACATTCTTAATGTTGACTTTCAATTTGAGTATAGACACATTTGAGTATATTTCCTTTTCAAAAAGGAAACCTGGGGCTTAAATACATTTGAAGCATGCATCTCTGTATCTTACACTAATGTACAGCAACACAGCTACTTACATCTGTTTCATGTAGTCTTGCAGACACTATTGGTCAATTATGTACTGGTAAGCAATAAAAATATTCCTCTAACATGAGGGTTTACTCATGTTTTCAGAGGGAGTATGGTTGAGAGATTGTTTTGTATTGAGATACAGTATTAATATAAATTACACTTTAGTTAAATGTTCAGTGTCTTTTTCACTGAGAAGATGATGTCTTTAATCTGTGGAACGCTGTTGTCCTCCAGGATCTTGGCGTAGGGCATGGGGATGTCCACACCCGTCACTCTGGTGGCAGGGGCATCCAGGAAGTTGAAAGCTGGACCTAAATCCATAACAGACAAATAATAGATTAGCAAGGCTGACGATAATAATAACTGTATTTCTTGGTGAATTGTAAATCATTTCACTCGAGTAAAATCTGTTTTCTTTAGGGGCAAAATGTATTCTGCAATGAAAGGATACATACTTTTCAACTTGAAAAAACATAGCAAACCTCAAGAACCTGAACAATGAACAAGTCTCCAGGAATGAATCTAAAACACAACCTCCCTTTGCTATCAGCCTTCTTCCCTGTGTACTGTTCTCCTCTCAATCAAAGCCTGAGAAACCCTCTTATTAACCCTCAGCGGTCTGCACCCAGGGGAGAAGGACGTACCCTCCATGATCCGTGCACAGATCTCTGCTCCCACGCCGTACTGTGGCCAGCCCCCCTCCACAGTGACCAGGTGGTTGGTCTTCATGACGCTGGCCTCGATCGTGTCCACGTCCAGCGGGCGGATTGTACGCAGGTTCACCACCTGGGGGCGCACAACCACCGAATGAATTACAAGCAGTTAGTATAGGGTTTTTAGGTGAATTACAAACAGTTAGTATAGGGTTTATAGGTGAATTACAAAAGAGTTAGTATAGGGTTTATAGGTGAATTACAAAAGAGTTAGTATAGGGTTTATAGGTGAATTACAAACAGTTAGTATAGGGTTTATAGGTGAATTACAAACAGTTAGTATAGGGTTTATAGGTGAATTACAAACAGTTAGTATAGGGTTTATAGGTGAATTACAAGCAGTTAGTATATGGTTTATAGGGGAATTACAAACAGTTAGTATAGGGTTTATAGGTAAATTACATGCAGACCAACCAGTTCAGAAAGAATACGGTTAAAGACTTTCAGTGACATTTTCAGCTAGTCTGACACTCTACTGTACATACGAGTTCTAAATAGACCGGTCTGAGTTAGAAGTAGCCAAGTCAAACGTCTGCGTGTGTAAGGAGACAGGGGCGTGTGGGGGGGGGGGGGTTAGCCTACCTCACACACTATTCCTTCCTTAGCCAGGACAGTGTGTGTGTGTGTGTGTGTGTGGGGGGGGGTTAGCGTACCTCACACTCTATTCCTTCCTTAGCCAGGACAGTGTGTGTGTGTGTGTGTGTGTGTGTGTGTGTGTGTGTGTGGGGGGGGGGGGGGTTAGCGTACCTCACACTCTATTCCTTCCTTAGCCAGGACAGTGTGTGTGTGTGTGTGTGTGTGTGTGTGTGTGTGTTAGCGTACCTCACACTCTATTCCTTCCTTAGCCAGGACAGCGGCAGCATCCAGGCAGTGGCTGACGCACCGGGAATGTGACACTAGAGTTATGTGTGTTCCTGAAGGAAAAACAAAACGTTCCTCATTCATGTACAGTTAGGCCCAAAAATATTTGGACAGTGACACAATCTTCATGATTTGGGCTCTGCATGCCACCACATTGGATTTGAAATTAAACAACTACAACGGAATTGAAGTGCAGACTTTAAGGTTTAATTCAAGGGGTTGAACAAAAATATATGATTAAACATGTAGGAATTGTAGCTATTTTTATACAAACACTCCTCATTTCAGGGGCTCAAAAGTAATTGGACAAATAAACATAACCCCAAGTAAAATGTTACTTTTCAATATTTTGTTGAGAATCCTTTGCAGGCAATGACTGCCTGAAGTCTGGAACCCATGGACATCACCAAACGCTGGGTTTCCTCCTTTGTGATGCTTTGCCAGGCCTTTACTGCAGCGGTCTTCAGTTGTTGCTTGTTTGTGGGTCTTTCTGCCTTAAGTTTTGTCTTGAGCAAATGAAATGCATGCGCGATTGGGTTGAGATCCGGTGATTGACTCGGCCATTGCAGAATATTCCACTTCTTTGCTTTAAAAAACTCCTGGGTTGCCTTTGCAGTATGTTTTGGGTCATTGTCCATCTGTACTGTGAAGCGCCGTCCAATCAACTTTGCTGCATTTGGCTGAATCTGAGCAGAAAGTATATCCCTATACACTTCAGAATTCATCCTGCTGCTTCTGTCTTTTGTCACATCATCAATAAACACAAGTGACCCAGTGCCATTGGAAGCCATGCATGCCCATGCCATCACACTGCCTCCACCATGTTTTACAGAAGATGTGGTGTGCTTTGGATCATGAGCTGTTACAATTCTCCTCCAAACTTTCTTCTTCCCATCATTCTGGTACAGGTTGATCTTAGTCTCATCTGTCCAAAGAATGCTGTTCCAGAACTGGGTTGGCTTCTTCAGGTGTTTTTTGGCAAAGTCAATTCTGGCCTTTCTATTTTTGAGGCTGATTAATGGTTTGCACCTTGTGGTGAATCCTTTGTATTTACTCTCATGAAGTCTTCTCTTTATGGTAGACTTAGATACTGATACACCTACTTCCTGGAGAGTGTTCTTCACTTGCGTGGATGTTGTGAAGGGGTTTTTCTTCACCATGGAAAGGATTCTGCGATCATCCACCATTGTTGTCTTCCGTGGACGTCCAGGCCTTTTTGAGTTCCCAAGCTCACCAGTGCACTCTTTTTTTCTCAGAATGTACTAAACTGTTGATTTGGCCACTCCTAACATTTCTGCTATCTCTCTGATGGATTTCTTCTTTTTTTTTCAGCCTCAGGATGGTCTGTTTCACCTCCATTGAGAGCTCCTTTGACCGCATGTTGTGTGTTCACAGCAACAGCTTCCAAATGCAAACGCCACACCTGGAATCAACTCCAGACCTTTTAACTGCTTAATTGATGACAGGTTAATGAGGGAAGAGCCCATGCAGCGTTGTTATTTTTTTTTTGCAGCCTTCTGAGTCAATTGTCCAATTACTTTTGGTCCCTTGAAAAAGAGGCGGCTACGTATTAAAGAGCTGTAATTCCTAAACCCTTGCTCCAATTTGGATGTGAATACTCTCAAATTACAGCTGAGAGTCTGCACTTTAAGCCCATATTGATTATATAATTGTATCCTGAATATGTTTTCGTAAACAGCTAAAATAACAAAACTTGTGTCACTGTCCAAATATTTTTGGGCCTAACTGTATAATCTATACTAAACAGTTGGACAACAAAGCTCGGTTAAAATAGAGTGAGTACTTGATTGGTTTTAGGAAGAGGACGCAGTGATTTATCCATAACCTACTCCAAAAAGTTTATATTTTCCTATGAAGGAAATTATGCCCATTTATGGGCATTTGAAATGCCAGGCCCAAGAGAGGGATCTGATTAAGAATTCTTGGGAAAAAAAAAATATACTTAAAAACAACGTGCGTGTTCAAATTAAACTTTCAGTAGTTCATTAGTTATCTAATTTGGACGAGGAATTGTTTGCCTTGTGATTAGAAGCATAAAACATGCCCTTTGACCTCTACATGGCTCCTACCTTGCCGCTCCACTTTGGCCTTGCCGATGGGGATGGTGAAGTCCTTAGACTGGGACTCCTCAGACATCTCAAAGGGAACTCCGTACATCAGCTCGTTCTCAAGGAAAACCACTGCACAACCAACAGGATAGCAGGTCAGCACAGGACTTACTCCTCTCATCAGAATAGAGCACTTACAAATAGGTCAATAAAAATAATATCTATGATCAAAATAAATCCAGATTAATTTAATAATTTTTTCTGATCAAATGTTGTACTGGATAATCATTTTACATAGAACATGCATATACATTCCTCCAAAACACTTCACTTTATCTTAATAAGCTGCATCCACTGACAGGAGAAATATCCTCCACTCAGACTGTGTGTGTCTTAATAAGCTGCATCCACTGACAGGAGAAATATCCTCCACTCAGACTGTGTGTGTCTTAATAAGCTGCATCCACTGACAGGAGAAATATCATCCACTCAGACTGTGTGTGTCTTAATAAGCTGCATCCACTGACAGGAGAACTATCCTCCACTCAGACTGTGTGTGTCTTAATAAGCTGCATCCACTGACAGGAGAAATATCCTCCACTCAGACTGTGTGTGTCTTAATAAGCTGCATCCACTGACAGGAGAACTATCCTCCACTCAGACTGTGTGTGTCTTAATAAGCTGCATCCACTGACAGGAGAAATATCCTCCACTCAGACTGTGCGTGTCTCACCGGGGTTATCGTCCCTGATGGCCGCCTTCAGTAGGCCCTTGGCATCCTCGGCACTCCACGGGCTCAACACCTTGAGGCCAGGACAGTGACCGTACCACGCCGCAAAACACTGACCGACAGGAAACCACACGTCAACCAACAGTCACCTGATTAATACAACCCCGTTAAAAGCT
>JAPMUY010006998.1:105000-107500 GCA_026901105.3 Galaxias olidus
AGGATAACAAAGTTGCAATGAAAGGAACTTCATTGCAGATCATCTGAACCCAGCCCAGGTTTGTTCTGCTGTGGTACTGTTTGAACAAGAAATGTGGTGGGTCTTATTGGACTTCTAGAAGTCTGTAATGTTTGGCTGTTCTCCTGGCAACACCTCATGTCTCTTGTCCTAACTCTTGGGGAAACTAATCAATTAGATCTAGATAATGTTCCATGCCAAAAAGAACACAGAAATATATCTTTCATGTGGGATGGTTAAAGCTACACTTTCCCCTGCCTCTGGTTAGCCATACATACGTAGAATGCACTAAGCTCAAAGCTCAAAGAGGAGGCCTGCAGTAGATGACACCCAGGTTACCATCCATGCAATGAGTGCCCCTGGGCTGGTAACATAGGAGTCTTCTATGTGGTGATTCAAACTCCAGTCAGCCTCGTCCCCAAACACTGTGTGGTGTGAAAGCTTTTCTCTCTCATGGACGCCTCTGTCTCAAATATTTGGTACTCAAAAAAATACGTAATCGTGTTGAATGTAATAATATAATGTATGAATCACATTTCACTATTATCGAGCGATACTATAGTGTTGCTTTGTAATAAAGCAACATGTACGATTCTATCACCCACAGCCTCTCTCTCTATCTCTCTGCATACATAGACACACACACCGTTTTGGCATTCAACAACTTCACTGTAAATGAAAATAAGACAAACGGTTTGAAATTGAAACAGATTTGATTTATGCAATTTACATCAATCATGTGAACACTTGTAGTCCATCAGAAAATAGATCAGATCCAATCTCCCTTCAGCGCATTTCAGAACCCCATAGTCTTTATCAACATGTTCATTGTTTTAATATATACATATATAACATTAAGCAAAATCATACAAAGGTGTGCAAAATACAAAACACAGGTTTCTGGTTCTCACAAACAGTTTGATAAACATAAGGAAACAATAAACTAAATGTATAGTCAGCCTATTTTTAATACACAAATAACCGTTGGTGTGAAATCATTTGACGCAGCAGATAAAGGTGGCAATTTATTATATTAATTTACGCAAACTAAACCGGACATGTTTATTAATTTATTAATATTTCCATGAAATGTAACAAGTGATCCATTTGTTTTCCTATGGACTCTCTGATTATGTAAGCATCTGCCTTTAGAGTCTGTTGGGAGTCTGCTGGGAGATAAGAATGGCTTCTGGAACATATCAGACATTACCAGTAGAGCTGGATAAAAACTTAAACATGGGACTTCAAATTCAACTCAATTTTAAAACTGTTGTTTTGAAAGGGAGGGTGGTATACAGTCTGCAGTATGGATTCTTTGTTTATTTAGAAAATGTAAAAGAAATGCATTTTAAAAAAAGGTGCAAAGCTTGTTGATTTAAGAAAAAAGTCACATGTAGGATTTAAAACAGCCGTCCTTCCCCTCCCGCTGGCCACCATACTGCCATATGAAAACCAGGAAAGTGCTGCAGACACATGGAAAAATAAAACACAATGCATTTGGCCACGATTGTACTGGCGTTAAGATTCAATGTCGTGATCTATCCACTTTAAAATGTTTATTTTATAATGCAAATAGTATTACTGTGTTAAAACCGAATAAGATATATGAATTCAAGATAACCATATAAATCAATAGGACCGTATGAAACGATGGATTCATCATCCACTTAAAGACGGATTAAAACGACGACTGCGATCCTTGTCATAGTGATGATTCTGTAGGCACAAATATCAAAATGGCACGGCAACCATCAGGCTAAAAGCAAAAAGCCCTAAACAAGTCAAACACAACATTGTAAATAAAACGGAACAAAATCAATGAAAACACTTAATGCAGATGTGCGCTGAAGGAGTCCGTTTAGGGGATAGAACAGAGCAGTGTGCCTGCAGGCCTGGTCAGCGCGTGCCTACGCTCCTCACCACTAAACATCAGCGTCCAATCAGAGTCTCAGAGGAAGGGGAGATGTGGCCCATGTGGGACACCATACAATCATCAGACCTTCACCCAGCCACGGGCACACAGGGACAACCTGATTATTCATACGTTTGAAAGCTACTCCACGGAAAGTTCAAATAAAAACAGCCAAATCTGTTTTCAAAACATAACAGATGTAGCTTTTGTGCCTAGATGTGAGCACAGCCCTGCAGAAAGTAAAGAAGGCCGGCCCTTCTCCGTCACTCAGGTGGCTTCAAAGCAGCAGACGTGCTCCCTACGCATCTCCTCGGACAGTGCTATTGGATTCTACCTGACACACACAGGAAGCAGAATATTTAAAAAAAGACACTAAGTGTTAGGTCTCTGTTTTGGAGAAGAAGGGGTGGAGTTTAGGTCTGGGCTATGGAAACACACAGGGTGGAAGGGACACACACCCTTGTACCACTTCACCTTGCTTCACACCTGATCAACAACACAGGAATTATCTGTTTGTTTGTTTTTTAAGTTAAAAAGACACCACGGTTTGAGCCAATGGCTGAAAGCTTA
>JAPMUY010006998.1:110000-177500 GCA_026901105.3 Galaxias olidus
TAAAATCAAGAAATCACCTAAATAGAACCTGTCTGACAACATGAAGTAGGCTAAAAGATATCAAAAAGCAACACATCATGCCCCGATCTGAAGAAATTCAAAAACAGATGAGAAACAAAGTCATTGACATCTATTAGTCTGGAAAGGGTTACAAAGCCATTTCTAAGGCTTTGGGACTCCAGCGAACCACAGTGAGAGCCGTTATCCACAAATGGAGAAAACATGGAACAGTGGTGAACCTTCCCAGGAGTGGCCGGCCTACCAAAATTACTCCAAGAGCGCATCGACTCATCCAGGAGGTCACAAAAGAACCCAGAACAACATCTAAAGCACCGCAGGCCTCACTTGCCTCAGTTAAGGTCAGTGTTCATGATTCAACAATAAGAAAGAGACTGGGCAAACATGGTATCCGTGGGAGAGTTCCAAGGCAAAAACCACTGCTGACCAAAAAGAACTCAAAGGCCCGTCTCACATTTGCCAAAAAAACATCTTGATGATCCCAAAGACTTGGGAAAATATTCTGTGGACTGACGAGACAAAAGTGGAACTTTTTGGAAGGTGTGCGTCCTGTTACATCTGGCGTAAAACTAACACAGAATTTCAGGATAAGAACATCATACCGACAGTCAAACATGGTGGTGGTAGTGTGATGGTCTGGGGCTGCTTTGCTGCTTCAGAACCTGGGCGACTTGCCGAAATTGATGGAACCATGAATTCTGCTCTCAACCAGAAAATCCTGAAGCAGAATGTCCGGCCATCAGTTTGTGACCTTAAGCTCAAGCGCACTTGGGTTATGCAGCAGGACAATGATCCGAAGCACACCAGCAAGTCTACCTCTGAATGGCTCAAAAAAACCAAACATTAGTCCAAACATTCTTTGGCGTTTTTCAAGGCGTCCCTCAGTTTGGACGGGATCTGGATTTAGACAGGGAGACGGTCAGAATGTGAGGACAGAGCAGTGTCCTCTGGGGGATTGTGTTTAAAGAGCCTTAGCTGACACTAAACTACACCACAGTCTACTTCCATACCAGTCAGTCATTAGACAGTTATCCCACAGCTTGTTATTCTGTTACCAGGACACATACCAGCGCCAGTAACCTAAACCAAACCAGCTAGCCCCCAGGGCAGCTCAAAGCACACCCAAACCAGCCTCTAGCCTGCTCCCCTGGGCTGTGTGGCAGCTCAAAGCACACCCAAACCAGCCTCTAGCCTGCTCCCCTGGGCAGCTCAAAGCACACCCAAACCAGCCTCTAGCCTGCTCCCCTGGGCTGTGTGGCAGCTCAAAGCACACCCAAACCAGCCTCTAGCCTGCTCCCCTGGGCTGTGTGGCAGCTCAAAGCACACCCAAACCAGCCTCTAGCCTGCTCCCCTGGGCTGTGTGGCAGCTCAAAGCACACCCAAACCAGCCTCTAGCCTGCTTCCCTGGGCTGTGTGGCAGCTCAAAGCACACCTGTGTGTAGGAGGGGTTTGAGTTGCACAGCCTTCCAGTAACTATCACAATACACTCTGAACTGAGAGTACCTATCTATGCTTTTTGTGTTTTTTCTGCTTACTTCTAAATGGACAGATAGTCATTAGCACTGTGAGTTGTACTGTAGTTGAGACAGCTCACCTTAAAGTGTTCTTTTTCTGAGTGGTAGAGCAGCACGTCACTGAAGAGCCTGCAAACCAGTGGCAAGTTAAAACACACCACACCTTCTCTACCGCATTGTGAGACTGGATTCCCAGAAAAACATTTTTATTCAAAAGCATTTTGAAATGAGTCACTTCCCTATTTCAACATTCTTTCACTCTCAAACCTCAAGTTCTAGTAGAGCTCCCATTACATACACACACACACACACACACACACACTCTTTCTCATAATCTCTCTTTTTTACACACACACACACACACACACACACACACACACAATCGCTCTCTTTATCTCTCTCTCTTTTACACACACACACACACACACACACCCACACCCACACTATAGCTCTCTCTTTTACACACACACACACACACACACACACACTATCGCTCTCTCTTTCACACACACACACACACACACACTATCGCTCTCTCTTTTTTACACACACACACACACACACACACACACACACACGCTCTCTCTTTATCTCTCTCTCTTTTACACACACACACACACACACACACACACTATCGCTCTCTCTTTCACACACACACACTATCTCTCTCTCTTTTACACACACACACACACACACACACCTTCTCTTTATCTCTCTTTGTCTTACACACACGCGCACGCACAGAGCAACACTGACTCAGGGGTCTATCACAGCGTCCAGTGGAAGGAGGGGGTGCAGTGTGTTACTCACGGAGTCTGCATGAGCTGTCCCACTGTGGGCAGCCCGGCCTTGGTGGCTTCAGTGGACAGGATGGACTGCAGCACGGACACTGGAACACACACACACACACACACACACACACACACACACACACACACACACACACACTCTGTAAGACCTCACATTACAGCACAGACACTGGAACACACACACACACACACACACACACACTCTCTCTGTAAGACCTCACATTACAGTACTGTGAACAGGAACACACACACACACACACACACACACACACACACACACACTCTCTGTAAGACCTCACATTACAGCACAGACACTGGAACACACACACACACACACACACACACACACACACACACACACACACACACACACACTCTCTGTAAGACCTCACATTACAGTACTGTGAACTGGAACACACACACACACACACACACACACACACACACACACACACACACACACACACACTCTGTAAGACCTCACATTACAGCACTGTGAACTGGAACACACACACACACATTCTGTAAGACCTCACATTACAGCACGGACACTGGAACACACACACACATTCTGTAAGGCCTCACATTACAGCACTGTGAACTGGAACACACACACACACACACACTCTGATCTTCAGCATAAGCTAATCACAACTTGCTCTTAACTTGTGTAGTCAGCACATCCACATCAACACACCATACTATACCTACCCACTGAGGTGTAGGTAATATACTGTGTACATACCCACTGAGGTGTAGGTAATATACTGGGTACATACCCACTGAGGTGTAGGTAATATACTGGGTACATACCCACTGAGGTGTAGGTAATATACTGGGTACATACCCACTGAGGTGTAGGTAATATACTGGGTACATACCCACTGAGGTGTAGGTAATATACTGGGTACATACCCACTGAGGTGTAGGTAATATACTGGGTACATACCCACTGAGGTGTAGGTAATATACTGGGTACATACCCACTGAGGTGTAGGTAATATACTGGGTACATACCCACTGAGGTGTAGGTAATATACTGGGTACATACCCACTGAGGTGTAGGGTGCGGGCGGGTACTGGTCCACTGGCACAGTGTCCGGGGGACGGCCGTAGGTCATCTCATACAGTAAGTGACCAAAGCAGTAGACGTCAATACTCTCTGTGGTCTGAAACACAGGGAGAACACAGTCAATATTCTCTGTGGTCTGAAACACAGGGAGAACACAGTCAATATTCTCTGTGGTCTGAAACACAGGGAGAACACAGTCAATACTCTCTGTGGTCTGAAACACAGGGAGAACACAGTCAATACTCTCTGTGGTCTGAAACACAAAGAAAACACAGTCAATACTCTCTGGCCTCTACTACACACAAACATATACTTCTGGTCTGGTCCGTTTTGGTTTGGTCTGGTTTGGTCTGGTTTGGTCTGGTTTGGGTGAATTACATGCATGCGATAGACTGATAGGAACGATACTAGAACTGTGCTAGTAAGAAGTGTTCCAGTACAAAACACTTCCTGTGTTATTTATGATAAGCACATCGGAGACAAGCCAACATCTACAGAGTCTGGTATGTAGAACTGGCTCTATTCCTGCTAGAGAGATTAGCTACACTGTGAATATAATCCAGATAGCTCTATTCCATCTGGGGATATTAGGTACAGTGTGAATGTAATCCAGATAGCTCTATTCCTGCTAGAGAGATTAGCTACACTGTGAATATAATCCAGTTAGCTCTATTCCTGCTGTGGCGGTTAGCTATACTGTGAATATAATCCAGATAGCTATTCTTGCTGTAGAGATTAGGTACAGTGTGAATATAATCCAGATAGCTATTCCTGCTGTAGAGATTAGCAACTCTGTGAATATAACCTTACAGTATTTAAGAGAACACCGTTTAACATGACAGACTTGTTTGGGTGCACTCCTCAGGAAACGGTTTGAAATCACACAAATGGTGTGAAGACCATAAAACCCCCAGCAGGAGAATTCCCCTCTCCACGAAACTAAACAGAGAAAGGTGACTCTGCTCATTCCCCCTGCAGAGCCTGTAGACACAGGCCAGGTTATACTGTAGGCTTACAATGACCTTCATAGGCTAGTATTACTGTAGGCTTACAATGACCTTAATAGCTAATAGTACTGTAGGCTTACAATGACCTTAAGAGCTAATAGTACTGTAGGCTTACGATGACCTTCATAGACTAGTAGTACTGTAGGCTTACATTGACCTTCATAGACTAGTATTACTGTAGGCTTACTATGACCTTCATAGGCTAGTAGTACTGTAGGCTTACGATGACCTTCATAGACTAGTATTACTGTAGGCTTACTATGACCTTCATAGGCTAGTAGTACTGTAGGCTTACGATGACCTTCATAGACTAGTATTACTATAGGCTTACAATGACCTTAATAGCTAATAGTACTGTAGGCTTACAATGACCTTAAGAGCTAATAGTACTGTAGGCTTACTATGACCTTCATAGACTAGTAGTACTGTAGGCTTACGATGACCTTCATAGGCTAGTAGTACTGTAGGCTTACGATGACCTTCATAGACTAGTATTACTATAGGCTTACAATGACCTTCATAGACTAGTAGTACTGTAGGCTTACTATGACCTTCATAGGCTAGTAGTACTGTAGGCTTACATTGACCTTCTTGTACTGGGTGAAGTAGACTTACGTTGACCTTCCTGTACTGGGTGAAGTAGACTTACGTTGACCTTCCTGTACTGGGTGAAGTAGACTTACGTTGACCTTCCTGTACTGGGTGAAGTAGACTTACGTTGACCTTCCTGTACTGGGTGAAGTATGGCCGGTAAAAGGAGGGTAGGCCCAGCAGACTGTTCTCCACGTCCAGCAGTTTGCAGGTGTTGTCCTCTAGCAGTACGTTCCCAGCATGGAGGTGGCCGTAGAAGAACTTCTTATTATGGAGGAACTTCAGCGCCTGGTTTAAAAAGCAAATCACACACACACACACACACACACACACACACACACACACACACACACACACACACACACACACACACACACACACACACACACACACACACACACACACACACACACACACACACACACACACACACACACACACACACACACACGCAGAGTAAAGAACACGTACACACACACTAAAGTATACACACACTATATTATACACACACTAGAAATACACACACACACACACACACACACACACACACACACACACACACACAAATAGATACACACATACAATAGAAATACACACACACACACAACACACACACACACACACACACACACACACACACAGTAGATACAGTACAAACACAATATAGATATACACATCCACACACACACTGTAGATATACACACACACACACACACACACTGTAGATACAGTACCCACACACCATAGATAAAGTTTACACACACTATAGATACACACACACACACACACACAATAGAAATACACACACTCTGTAAATAGTGTACACACACCTCCAGGATCTGCCGACCGTAGGTCCTGATCTGCTGCAGCTCCAGTCCCTGGATCTTCTTTGGGTTCCCGTACTTCTTCAGGAACGGCTCCTTAAGCTTCACCTGAGAACAGAAACCACGACCCCGTTCTAATAGTCTGACTATAGTCTCCTTCACCTGAGAATAGAACCACGGCCCCGTTCTAATAGTCTGACTATAGTCTCCTTCCCCTGAGAACAGAAACCACGGCCCCGTTCTAATAGTCTGACTATAGTCTCCTTCCCCTGAGAACAGAAACCACGGCCCCGTTCTAATAGTCTGACTATAGTCTCCTTCCCCTGAGAACAGAAACCACGGCCCCATTCTAATAGTCTGACTATAGTCTCCTTCCCCTGAGAACAGAACCACGGCCCCGTTCTAATAGTCTGACTATAGTCTCCTTCCCCTGAGAACAGAAACCACGGCCCCGTTCTAATAGTCTGACTATAGTCTCCTTCCCCTGAGAACAGAAACCACGGCCCCGTTCTAATACTAATAATAAAGTGTGTATTCCCTTACAGGAAGTGTGTCTCACCTTAAAGGAAGTGTGTATTCCCTTACAGGAAGTGTGTCTCACCTTACATATGTGGTCCCTCAGCGTGCCTTTCTCATGGAACAGTCTGATGACCAATGCAGAGGACTCACTGACACTGGCAAACGTCACAGGGTAGATGTAGGGGTACTGTAGCAGGAGGAGGGGAGGAGGAGGATAAATAATATAAAAAGAATACAATAGAAGGGAGAACAGAGGAACATGATAGAACGAAGATCAATGTCCAACTCATTAACAACTTTATTTGAAATCTCAACTCTAAGGCCTGTCCAGCCTCTTCACTGTTTCAGGGTCAGATCTTATTTATCTTTAATGTATAGAGCCCCAGCCTCTGTGAAGCCAGCGCTGTTCTAGGGTCAGCATGTATTTACAGGTGAACACTGTCAGCAGCATGAACCACGTAGTCAACACATCAAAGGACACAATAGGACTGCTGAGCAGACAGAAACGCCTTAACACGTAACCCTGTCACGAGAGAGGGGGGGGGGGGGGGGTGACAGAGAGAGAGAGAGAGAGAGAGAAAGGCAATGAGCGGAGGAGGTAGAAAGAGAGAGAGAGACCCAGACAGACAGAGAGACAAAGAGAGAGAGAGACCCAGACAGACAAAGAGAGAGAGAGACCCAGACAGACAGAGAGACAAAGAGAGAGAGAGACCCAGACAGACAGAGAGACAAAGAGAGAGAGAGACCCAGACAGACAGAGAGACAAAGAGAGAGAGAGACCCAGACAGACAGAGAGACAAAGAGAGAGAGAGATTCATGGGATGTTCTAGCAGTGTGTTGAAATACTGAACTATTCAATTCAATTATATTCACAGAATCCAGAGTGGATTCAATTGTAATTCAATTAACTACACAGGATTATAATAGGAATCCTTTTAAGATTTATGGGTGTGTACAGACGCTGAGTTATGTGTGTGTGTGTGTGTGTGTGTGTGTGTGTGTGTGTGTGTGTGTGTGTGTGTGTGTGTGTGTGTGTCTGTGCGCGTGTGTGTGTGTGTGTGTGTGTGTGTGTGTGTGTGTGTGTGTGTGTGTGTGCTGGCGGGGGTACTTACAGTTATGTTGGGTAACAGCTTCATTATAGACTGAAGGTCTTTGTCTGACAGGAATTTATCAGGTCCCAGGTCCACCTAAACAACAGACACACACACACACACACACACACACACACACACACACACACACACACACGCACACACACACAGTCAGTGTGACAAACAGACTGCACATGACAGAGTCACACAAACCATACACACACAGGCACACAAACTATTTTCTGCACGCAATAACATTTCAGCTAACTTTAAGAGAAACTACATTGTACACACATTGACAATTAGATTAAGTGTCATGTCGTCCATAGAATCTGCTGCAGTGACACATAGCATTCTGTGTCCGCCCTGCAATTCTACCATACAATGTCTCTAAAAACACTCTTTACCCTAACGCTAACCAATAAAAACACACAGCATGCCTAATGCTAACCCTAACCATTAAAACACCCAGCATGCCTAACCCTAACAATTAAAACACCCAGCATGCCTGATCCTAACAATTAAAACACACAGCATGCCTAACCCTAACCCTAACAATTAAAACACCCAGCATGCCTAACGCTAACCAATTAAAACACACAGCATGCCTAACGCTAACCCTAACCATTAAACACCCAGCATGCCTAACCCTAACCATTAAAACACCCAGCATGCCTAACCCTAACGCTAACCATTAAAACACCCAGCATGCCTAACCCTGACCCTAACCATTAAACTCCCAGCATGCCTAACCCTAACGCTAACCATTAAAACACCCAGCATGCCTAACCCTAACCATTAAAACACCCAGCATGCCTAACCCTGACCCTAACCATTAAAACACCCAGCATGCCTAACCCTAACCATTAAAACACCCAGCATGCTTAACCCTGACCCTAACCATTAAAACACCCAGCATGCCTAACCCTAACCCTAACCATTAAAACACCCAGCATGCCTAACCCTAACCCTAACCATTAAACACCCAGCATGCCTAACCCTAACGCTAACCATTAAACATACAGCATGCCTAACCCTAACCCTAACCATTAAACACCCAGCATGCCTAACCCTAACGCTAACCATTAAACACCCAGCATGCCTAACCCTAACGCTAACCATTAAACACCCAGCATGCCTAACCCTAACCATTAAACACCCAGCATGCCTAACCCTAACCCTAACCATTAAACACCCAGCATGCCTAACCCTAACGCTAACCATTAAACACCCAGCATGCCTAACCCTAACGCTAACCATTACAAGTCCCAGCATGCCTAACCCTAACCATTAAACACCCAGCATGCCTAACCCTAACGCTAATCATTAAACACCCAGCATGCCTAACCCTAACCATTAAACACCCAGCATGCCTAACCCTAACGCTAACCATTAAACACCCAGCATGCCTAACCCTGACCCTAACCATTAAACACCCAGCATGCCTAACCCTAACGCTAACCATTAAACACACAGCATGCTGCTGTTTCTATTTACCCCCAAAAACATGATTCATTTCCAAAGGGACTTTAAAGTTGACTAATTTATTCTCAGTATCTAATCTATCTTAATAAGCAGATGGGCTAATATAAAAGAAGCGTTTGTCCTATAGGGTGGGCCATGGTATCTTTGGTGATGAAATTTGATGTTTTGTGACGTTTGACAGATGTCTTCAGAGCCCACAGAGAAGAAACATTTACTCACCCAGCTCAAGACTTGCCTCTCTTTTGGCAGATCTTTGTTTTTAATTAAGAAGTATTTTTTCCTTATCCTCCATCCTGTAATTAAAAAAAACATCATGAGATCAGAGTTGAATTAAAGACGATTGGGTTTTAGTCTGAAAGCAAGCGTTGCAGCGGTCAGCGGAGTCTTAATTCAATGAGCCCTCAGACCACTCCACTAGTTTCCATGGTGGACCTCTAAAATAGGACAAGGAGCAAACCTAACTGAAGTCGCTGTAGCTTTTAGACTGCGTGGCTAACAGGAGGAAGTCAGACGTCATATTGGAAAAGACTATTATAATTTTCCTTTCATGTATGGGGTTCAAGAAAACAAATAAAAAATTAGCGCCTTGTGATATTAAATTACATTAATTCTGTTATAATATAATTATCTAGTAGTACATGTTTCGTCCCAAACCACCGCAGTAAGTCTCTGGTGCCACTGCTCCTCTCTGCTGCAGAATGCTAGCACGTCTACGGCCATCCATGTTTAAAGATTCCCTCCCAGTACAACAGCACACACATTAGATGTGACTGTGACTAGTATATGTCCTATTTCTGTTTGATCTCTATAATATCTCATACTTTGTAAATATCAACAAACAGTTTACCATTACTATACTGAATATGGATTGATGAAATGGTATGGGGGGCATTGTGGGTATAAGATACTCTGTCAGACCGGCCTCAACTCAGAGTGAGGGGTGAGTCTGGCTCATAGTGATCCATGGTTTAAAGGTGAAAAGTTAAAAGGTCAGGTTCTTACCAATGTCTTTGAGCGGCTCCACGACCTCCCACTTAGGGTCGGACCTGAAGAACATAGACACCTGCTGCAGGGCGATCTCTACGGGATCAGGATACACATTCCATTCACGGATCAGTACCATGGCAACAAACCCAGGGTTTAAAACTAGACTAGTCCTTCATAACAACACACATTACACTCAACAATAAATACCATGGCAACAGACCCAGTCAACATTCAGATGAGGTTTAAATCTCCTTTAGTTCTACCCAACGAGACACATTACAAGATGACCACCAAGCCAGTTCCCCCCCTGACGGTGTTTAAAGATGGTATAGTCCTTAACTGTGGGTTTGAACCTTACAGTGACTGCTCAATAATTCAACCAAAACCACTTCAAAAGGAGATGGAAAACCTAAGCAGAATGGAGCCACACCCACACACAAACAAACATTCATATTCTAACGTCTTTCTCTGTTCAATGCATTTTCTCCAAGGGGGACTTGGCGCCGACGGACCTGTGTAGTTGGCCGAGTAGTTGTTGGGGTCCAGGAATTTCTTGACTAGCTCGCAGCTGCAGAGCAGGTGGTGCTGGGTGATGGAGTCCAAAAAGGCCTGCAGTCCTCTCTGTCGCTCGGCGATGAACTCACGATCCATGTTGCCTAGCAACTTTTTATGAGGGAGAGGCAGGTTGATGCCTGAGATCTGAGAGACAGAGAGACAGACAGGAGAGGGAGGATGAGACAAACAGGAGAGACAGACAGGAGAGGACAGAGAGACAGGCAGGAGAGACAGAGAGACAGACAGGAGAGACAGAGAGACAGACAGGAGAGACAGAGAGACAGACAGGAGAGGATAGAGAGACAGACAGGAGAGGACAGAGAGACAGACAGGAGAGACAGAGAGACAGACAGGAGAGACAGACAGGAGAGGACAGAGAGACAGACAGGAGAGGACAGAGAGACAGACAGGAGAGGACAGAGAGACAGACAGGAGAGACAGACAGGAGAGACAGAGAGACAGACAGGAGAGACAGACAGGAGAGGACACAGAGACAGACAGGAGAGACAGACAGGAGAGACAGAGAGACAGACAGGAGAGGACAGAGAGACAGACAGGAGAGGATAGAGAGACAGACAGGAGAGGACAGAGAGACAGACAGGAGAGACAGACAGGAGAGGGAGAGACAGACAGGAGAGGATAGAGAGACAGACAGGAGAGAGACAGGAGAGGATAGAGAGACAGACAGGAGAGGATAGAGAGACAGACAGGAGAGACAGACAGGAGAGGACAGAGAGACAGACAGGAGAGGATAGAGAGACAGACAGGAGAGAATAGAAAGACAGACAGGAGAGACAGACAGGAGAGGATAGAGAGACAGACAGGAGAGACAGACAGGAGAGGATAGAGAGACAGACAGGAGAGACAGACAGGAGAGGGAGAGACAGACAGGAGAGGATAGAGAGACAGACAGGAGAGGACAGAGAGACAGACAGGAGAGACAGAGAGGAGAGGGAAGGGAGAAGAAGACAAAGAACAAGGGATAAAAGAGAGAGTGAGAATGTGAGAAAGATAGGAAGATGAGAGAAAAAAAGAGAGAGAGAGAGATGCGAGTATGGAGGAAAGTATGTCAGTAATGGTGATCATGTGACAGAGAGAGTGTGGGGCATGTGTTTGGAACAGATGTGTTTCAGATGGAGATGGAAAGCAAGTGTAAAGTGAAAGAGAAAAGTGAAAGGGGGAGAGAAAGAAAACAAAAAAGAGAAGTAGGAAAACGACGATAGTCTCAGAGGAGAGGAGAAGAGGATGAACAGCAGAATCATGTCAACCCTCTCAACAGGAAAGGAGCCAATGAAAGCTCAGCACAATCTACTTCCTGTTCACCAGGAACTACATTCAGCAGTGACCTTAATCCCCGACTGACCTACAGGTCAACACAAACCTCTGCCAAGCCACGTACAGCCTGAGGGCCATAACTCTTAACTCTACAGGGCAGTCACGTCATGTGACCGGGGTTTCAAGTGTGGTAAGTAGGAGGAGTGGCCTGTCACACTGGAGAACCAGGGGTTCCTGCTCACAGGAGTGGCCTGTCACACTGGAGAACCAGGGGTTCCTGCTCACAGGAGTGGCCTGTCACACTGGAGAACCAGGGGTTCCTGCTCACAGGAGTGGCCTGTCACACTGGAGAACCAGGGGTTCCTGCTCACAGGAGTGGCCTGTCACACTGGAGAACCAGGGGTTCCTGCTCACAGGAGTGGCCTGTCACACTGGAGAACCAGGGGTTCCTGCTCACAGGAGTGGCCTGTCACACTGGAGAACCAGGGTTTCCTGTTCACAGGCGGAGGAGTGGCCTGTCACACTGGAGAACCAGGGGTTCCTGCTCACAGGAGTGGCCTGTCACACTAGAGAACCAGGGGTTCCTGCTCACAGGCGGAGGAGTGGCCTGTCACACTGGAGAACCAGGGGTTCCTGCTCACAGGAGTGGCCTGTCACACTGGAGAACCAGGGGTTCCTGCTCACAGGAGTGGCCTGTCACACTGGAGAACCAGGGGTTCCTGCTCACAGGAGTGGCCTGTCACACTGGAGAACCAGGGGTTCCTGCTCACAGGAGTGGCCTGTCACACTGGAGAACCAGGGGTTCCTGCTCACAGGAGTGGCCTGTCACACTGGAGAACCAGGGGTTCCTGCTCACAGGAGTGGCCTGTCACACTGGAGAACCAGGGGTTCCTGCTCACAGGCGGAGGAGTGGCCTGTCACACTGGAGAACCAGGGGTCCCTGCTCACAGGCGGAGGAGTGGCCTGTCACACTGGAGAACCAGGGGTTCCTGCTCACAGGCGGAGGAGTGGCCTGTCACACTGGAGAACCAGGGGTTCCTACTCACAGCATGACTGCACAAAGCAGTTTGGTTTGGTCGTGTATTACAAAGCACATTGAGCTACACTTGTATGAAATGTGCTATACAAAAAATATGATTACTTATTATATTTAGTCTACAATGATACGTATTATTATTATAATAATTATTATTATTATTATCATTATCATCAAATAAGTACTGACAGTGATGACTTAAAGAATGCCAGATATGGTGGACACATTCACAGCAGCCACAACTATATTTCAGTGAAGTGGAAGAGAGGAAGTGTTTTCTTGGGTGTTCCTGTCACTGAGCAGACACAGAGCACTCTGCCAGGCTGCCACTCAGTAACAAGGCCAGCAGGGAATCCACCCATTACCAAACCAATCCAGACACTGACGGGAATATGCAACTCACTCAAAACTGTTGGGAAATTACATGTTTCAAAGTCTTCTTTAACTAGGTAGGTATAATCAGTGCATATTTCTATGAACGGGCAGTGACCTAGGGGAAGAGATCCAGGGCCAGACCCCTGCTGTACTGCCAGCCTCAGTAGCATCCCCTAGGGGAACAGAGCACGAGAGCAGGGACAACACCACCTAGTAAAAACTTAATCTAACAACTATTCACTTTGCTCAGCCTGTGATGTAAACTGAACATTCTTAAAATGATCATTGATTTATGACTAAGCCTATTCAATAAGCAGGCAAACTTATTCAAAAAGCAGGCAAACCTATTTAATAAGCAGGCAAACCCAATTAATAAGCAGGCAAACCTATTTAATAAGCACGCAAACCTATTTAATAAGCAGGCAAACCTATTCAATAACCACACAAACCTATTCAATAAGCAGGCAAACCTATTCAATAAGCAGGCAAACCTAATTAATAAGCTGGCAGACCTATTTAATAAGCAGGCAACCCCATTGAATAAACATGGAGTATGACTTACCAGTAGACTGCTGTTCAGCATGTCAAAGTCACTGTATCTACGAACAATCTGGAAACGAAAACAGAGCCCAGTCACTCATCTCCTGTCAATCACAAACACCTCCACATTCTCACTGTGGAAACAGAGGATATGTTTGATATGTACCTGCCAGCTGTTCTCAGTAGACACACCTCTCTGTACACGGATGATATATTCCTAGACAGACAGAGAGAGAGAGAGAGAGAGAGAGAGAGAGAGAGAGAGAGAGAGAGAGAATAAGTATTATAATGAAGCGACACACTTAAACACTTAATCCAAAGACTGCTGGCGGTAAGTTATACAGTGTGCACCAGTATGAATCAGACCTCTAGCTATACTGACACCACAGAAAACCACGACAAGGTGCTGCCACCCTGCTGAGACACACACACACACACACACACACACACACACACACACACACACACTAAGGACCCCAGGGGGACTAGAGCTATTGATATTAGACAATAAAGCTCTGGATCTCTGTCTTGGCTATCACACAGACAGCATGTGATTTTCCTCTCTATGATGATTATGAATGAAACAACCCCCCCCCCCCATAAGGAGCAGCATGACCCCAGCCTCAGGGTGCCCCTCCTTGCCTGCATGAAGCCCAATGGGGCCTCTGCCTGGTCCATTGGCCTGTTAAGGTACCGACTGCAACAGCTAGCTATAGTGCTGGGTCTGAATAACGGCAAAGACAATGAAGACACTCCAAAGTCAGCATTACATTTACATTTTCTGAACCTCCTCATATGGTCTTGGATATTTGGTGGTTGGTATTCTTTTCGCAGTAAACAGTTCAATCCTAGGAGATTTCATTGTATGTGGCTCTTCTTGCTTTGGTATTGCTACACACTAATATGAAAAGCACAGGGCTATTAGTCCACAGTAACAATTATTATGAAATTCTAGTTCTATTTTGACCCAAATCCTATAAAATCGTATCCCCCCACGACAGCTCAGTGACTGAGAATATAATAACCTCGGGCAAGGCCAGTGCAAAGGTCTGCTCCAAAGCCTCACAGCCAGCTAATCCAAACCGCTATGAAACAGCAATAAACTACCTCCACGATCGGCTTACTCAAACAACAGTGAGAACCAACTACTCAGTCAGCACCGGCCCTATCAAACAACACAAAATCAGCTAGCTCATCATAGAAATGTTTTTCGTTCCAAGACTCAAGCTCCATGCCAACTACAGATCTATTGGTTCGTCTACAGTGGAATTTACTTTTTATTTGCATTAGTTTATAACATCTGATTTATAAATCGCATTGTGTATGCCTGATAGTATTAATAACAAATTATAAAAATAAAAAAAGATTTAATTAATTCAAAACGCCTGAATTAATAGTTTATGTCTTGCTGAACTGGCTGTCTGTCAATTAGTATCACTATCAGCAAAGTCAGCCAGCCATCCAAAAATAAATATAAGAAAACCGTTTATCTAACAACCACTGATCTAGACAGACAAAATAGATAGATAAGATAGCTACTTAGCCTTAGGTCGTTAACAGATAGCTAATGTTCAAAGCACTGTTCCAACAATCATTGGCTTGCCCATTATTTGATTCTGAATAGACAAATAACGATATGGATAGGTCTTCTATGGATTAATTTAAATCTTTGCAAACTAAATAGCTGAGTTTAGGATTAACAGTTTGTATTATCGTGTTATAGCTTTCGATATGAAACAGCAAAACGTAAAAGCTGCCACGGCCTGATGTTAGCATGCGAATGTTAGCTAGCTAGCTAACTAGGTTAACGCTGCTCAGCTGATCGACGACTGATCCACTGTCAATAACAAACCAAGAGAAATCAGCCTAAGCAACACTTCGCGGAACCGTAGCCTTGTTACGACTGACAACATATGTAGACCAGTATAATCTTGATACTAATCTGAAAATCACTGACGTGTCCTCAACTCACCGTGTGAGATTGTAAATTTTGGCTCGCTTCGATAACTGCTGTCAGTGCGACCGTATCGTCCAAGAGTAGCCTCCCCGGTGAGGACTTCTCCAGGAACGCCATCCCTGCGACCGGTTTCAGAATTAACTATGTACTGATGAGGCTCCCCCTCAGTGTAGTTTGACAATGAACAGTGCGGATGATCAAGTAAGTTAGGCTAATTGTAACGTCAGATAAGGAAGTTCAGCTAATCGTTGACAGTTTTATTCGTGTGGTCTCAAGCGAGTGTCATCCGCAGTTCATCGCGGGTTATGGAGCTGGTTGCTGCGTAGCAAAGGTACCGCCCCGGAGGTGGAGACCGGGGGGCGGACCAGTTAGTAAAAACAGCCGATGCCGAATCAATCACATTGTAAACGGTTCCCAAACATAAACGGGAACTATTATTATTATTAGGGAGAAATATTTTTTGTAATTTAACAACAGATCTTCTTTATTTATAAGATGTCAGTTATATCGTCATACACATATGCCACTATTAAAGTCCAATCTTGCCAAATCAAGTCAACAATCAGCCCTGTAAAAGCACATTGATTATTCTATCTAATCATTACAAAGTGAACTAAAATAATATATCTGGAAGGTCCAACAACCTTTTGGCATATTCTCAAACTAAACGGATAAAGGGAAGCACAGATAATAATTTGACTATCATAATAAACAAGAACATTTTCAAATTGAAAAACACTCCCACAAACAGAAGTGAAAGGTTCTTCAGAGGGTGGATGAGTCCGGCTGTCTAACGGCTACCCTGCACCTGCAAGAGTGGATCCAGCCTTTTCCTCTACCCCTCAATACAATGGAAGAAGAAAACCTGGCTAGAGGGTTCTGCTCTAAGCCCAGGTTAAAAGAATAGCTTCCCTCACGTATCTTCCTGGCCCAGCTAACACATACAGAATAAAGACTTCTAAACAGCCTCTAGGCCTTTCCACTACAGCTCTGCTTGTCCTGGGGCATCGTCAGCAACCCTTCAATAAATCTCAGGTAAACAGAACTATGGAGGTCAGGGTCTCTGCTGGTCCTCTGGCATCATGACCATCACCTCCCCCTCCATCACTACTTTGTCCTTGACGGAGCACGTCACAGCGATGAAGGCAAAAGACATCTTGATCTTCTTCACCTCCGCCTCGGCCACCACCTCCTCGTCGATGTAAAGTGGTGCCGGGAAGCGTATCTCCTGGTACAGGAAGATGCAGCCTCGGCCCGGCATCTTGGTTCCCAGAACGGCGGACATCAGGCCGTTGATCAGGACGCCGTGGACGATGGGCGTCTCGAAGGAGGTGGTGCGGGCGTAGTCGGGGTCCAGGTGCAGCGGGTTGGTGTCTCCCGTCAGCTCAGCAAACAAAGCCACGTCCCTGGAGCTGAAGGCCTTGGTGAGAGAGGCCCGCTCCCCCACGTGGAGTAGCCGACACTGGGCTGGGAGACGGAGACGGAGGGGGTCTGCTCTGGAGCTCCTGGTCACGGCACAGTGGACGGCGGAACACATCGGTTGTGGTCTGCCCAATACATTTCTCATGATGAAGTTCATTCTGTCTGTGTGTGTGTGTGTGTGTGTGTGTGTGTGTGTGTGTGTGTGTGTGTGTGTGTGTGTGTGATTGATGATTCCGTTTCTCCCAGTTCCTCAGTCCAGCTCAAACTCACGACTATTGGCCGACAGAGCTAAAAGGAAATGAGAGACCTAAAGAAAGAAAATAGACGTCACTGGATGTTTTTGTGAGGGTACATTTTGTTCCCACTCTCTTTATTTGTATTTTAATGTCGAGTCATTGCCGATTGTGTGTGCTGTGTCTCATTACTGCCCCCTACAGACGAAGATACAAATTGGTCAAATCCCCACAAAGAACTCAAAGGACGGCAACAGCATTCTACAAAAACCTGCTTAGCCTCACCTGAGAGACTCTGAAAGCACATGGCTGATTCTGGTAAGTCCCCAGGAGAGTCATAGCGCTCCACAGCTTAACAAAGCTCCTGGTGGAAAGACAGATACAAACAACAATGTCAAATTATCCTGACGGATGCTTTTATCACCAGAGAAATGAGGACAGAACTAAGGCCATCGCCGGCCAAGAAAAAAATAATCTAGACTGCATGCAAAACAGGAAAATGTAAATGATTTAGGTGCCTGTCATTTCAGCTTTCATACCAGTTGAATACCTCAAACTGAAGCTTAGACATCAGTTGAGCACAGTATATGGCTATTGTGATGTCTTTGAGGGACACAGCTGACCGCAGCCATGATGTGCTGAAAACAGCCCAGAGGTTTATATATATAGTACCTGTCACGGACGCGCAGAATAGCTGTCAGTGTGTTCTCATCGTACTTCAGCAAATCAAAAGGCTGCGCGGCTCCCACCTAGATAATCAATGGAAACACGGTTATATTAACACACACACACACACACACACACACACACACACACACACACACACACACACACACACACACACACACACACACACACACACACACACACACACACACACAATTCATTTCCCCATGACTGTGCAGATTATTTATCATGGCCTAGAAACACAAAAACAAGTGTTTGAGTTATTCAATATTACAAAAAACTCCAGCTGCTGAAGCATTATTTTACTGTTAAGAGTTGGTAATATATGCAATAAGTACTAAAGTTATTAAAAGTTTAGTCGTACTTTGTAGTCTATCATTGCAAACAATACTTGTATGGCTAAACAGTACTTTGAATTGTGAACTGTAAAAATGATCGTTTAGTTCTTTACCTCTCCATAGAGGTCCTGTAGGCCTCTGATGATTAACTGCTTCAGTTCAACTGCACTGAGTCTTAAGTTCACATTCTCTAGGTGTCTGGGAGGGAACAAGACCAAAACAGCAACATTGATATAAGCGCAATTTTAAGGTTTTGGTCAAGCAATCTTTGTTAACTGCACATACTATGGTAACCTGAAAAACAGTAAGGTCAAACTAAGGTGACATTCATTTAATTTTGAAAAACGTTCAGAATAAATATTTACATGGTTGCATATAAAGCAGGTTCTCAGAGTTTGGAGATAGGAGTTATGAAGATTCCGTTACAACAGAGAGGAGAGGGGCTTATCTAAGCGGTGGATGTTGACACTTACAGAGAGGTTTTCATATACCGGTAACCTGACCCGTTTTTGAACACAATTCGTTCATAAGTTGCAGGCTCCTTCTTTTGGTCAGCGCGCTGCATTCTATTTGTCTACATCCGTTCCTTTACCCTTCAAACAAACAACGAGCGGTGACGTTAGTTCGCAACTGTCTGTAGGTCAACATAAGAATACACATTTAATGTGACATTGCAAATGACGACTGCTGCACTAAGTAGATGAAAAATCTTCTTACGAACAAAACTTTAAATACCATAGTCATCCGATTTTAATTTACTCTTACCTTATTATGTAAAGTATATCAAACATTATAAGTTCCCTGCGTCTTGCTATTGACACGCTACCTAGCTTACGAACGTGACACGGATGTTGGCTAAATTGCTGAAGAGACAACTTTCCGAGTAGTTTTTTTTTATATGACATTTTTTACAATGCGCTACTTAGCTACCTAATATACTCACCAACTACGCACAATGGCTGTTGTCTATTTTATCTTTACAAATAATGTAGGAATGTTGGTGCAAAAACTCAACGTGCGTGTACTTCACTTTGCTCATGCGCAAATATTAACGTTTGTCAACAGTTTTTTTGCATGATATAACTCCAGGAGAAGGAAGGTACTGCCACCTAGTGGAAAAATAAACAAAAACCATCACATTCACATTACTTGGTTCATTGGGTTTATTTAACAGTTATTTTCAAACCATAATATTTGATAAGAAATTCTGATGATAAGTGACATTAGACATTGTTGCGCAAGTAGCCATGTAGACCATTTGAACAGTCTCGAGACATCGCAGAGCCATGCAATGCAAGCCTCCCACTGAAGAGGTTTCCATAACTTTTTTCAGTGCATTCGGAAATAGGCTAGGCTACATCATGCAAATGAGACTTTAACAGAGATAGAGACTTTGTGATTTGAGAAAACATAGAAAGACTGAACCATTAGTTGGATTTTAGACAAATAGCTCAATGCCAAACTGGGCTTCTAGTGCCTTTGCACGTGTTTGGAAACATCCCACCCTGTCATCCGTTATGTGTTTTTTAGAAATAGCCATTCTTTCTGCTCATTCAGTGCGTGTGTGTACGCACGTGTGTGGAGCCAGTGACCACCCTTTTGCATTTGACTATACCCCGCAAAGTTAAACTTGGGAGTGTTATCAAGAATACTACTATTTGTATTTGCACAGAAGCTACTGTGTCCAAGGTTTAAACAGATACTTTTACCAGGTAATTAGAGTGTCTAAAGCCCTGATTCACATGCTGTATTTGATCTACCCTTTACTGGGGGGTGCAGGGACTTTATCCATGAATGTAGACCTCCACCTCGGTGTCCGTTGTCAATACAAAGCTTTCCTTAGTAGCATCCCAATGCATTTGACAGCCAGCAGCACAAGCATTGGGTCAGCAGTAAGACTAAGGTCAATGTTATTGTAAAATAAGTACATCATTATTATAACCGACAAACAAACTTATCACAGAGGAATGAAGGTATTAAAAACCCAACTAGGAATTAGCCAGAGAGAGAGAGAGAGAGAGAGAGAGGATCCAGGCATGTGCACATCCCTGAGTCTAAACAGGATTACAAAAATATCATTATTCCTAGATTATTATTTACAGAGGTGGACATTTGTTTTTGTATAAATTACCAGGCTAGATCTGAATTTGTTTTCCTTCACATCCCTGCTCGTCTGCTCTCCCAATGGAGCTGAGCTAACCTATGAGGACCCCTAGCCTATGAGGACCCAACCCCTGCTCCAGTCCTCAGGAGTGTTTCTTGGCGCTGCCATTGGTGTGTCGAGCAGACAGGAAGTCCATCATGAGCTGGGCGGTTTTGCGAGGGCGTTCCATCACCACAGAGTGACCACAGTTATCCAGCAGGTCCACCTGACAGCCAGACACTGCCTCCTGCAGAACCCCCGCCCCCGACACATCCACCACCTGCACAGGTGGAGAGACAGACACACACACACACACACACACACACACTTGAATGGCATGATAAACATTTTAGGGATTTGCTGTTTAACAGTTAAAACTAACTGGATAATAACAAAAATATATATATTTCATTATCCTTATTGTCAGTAATAGTATTAGTAATAGTATTGGTGTACCTGGTCTTGCTTGCCCCAGATAACCTGCAGAGGCGAGGTAATCAGGTGCATGTTCTCCTGCAGAGCGTGGCGAGACTTCTCACCCACAATCTCCATAAACACTGTGTGGGGTAACAGGAACAAAGTAGAGTTACTAGTTTATGACGCGGAACTGCGGCTCTGTTTTTAATAAAGACCAAACAATATGATCATATGACAGCAATTCTCAAATCACTACACTGGCTCCCCTTGTGTCAGAGAGTTGATTTCAAAATACTGTTGCTCACCTAAAAGTCACTAAATAATTTGTGGCAAAAATACATTACCGAGTACCGACATGCTAAATTAGCATTGCTAATAGAATTTGAACCTACCAGACCCTCTCAGGTCATCTGGCAAAGGTCAGCTAAACGTCCCCAGAGCTAAAACTCAAAAAGGTGATGCAGCGTTTAGCTATAAACAAATAGCAGGAACAAACTTCCAAAAGATCTGAGACTCGCTCCTAGCCCGACTACTTTTAAATCCAGATTAAAATGTATTGCGTCTCTATTGCGTTTGGCTGAATTGTTCCATTTTAGCAATTTTATTTCTCAAATTACAATTGTTTTTGTTTTTTCTGCTTGCTTTGTGTAAAGCACACTGAATTGCCTTTGTGTATGAAATGTGCTATACAAATACATTTGATTTGATATTAAGAAACACTGTGTATGGTAACAGCAACAAACTAGAGTTATGATCTTCATAAGGACTGTGTAAGGTAACAGCAACAAACTTATGAGTTATGACCATCATAATTTCTCGATTTTCCGATGCATTGCGATGCGAACGTGAACGACTCTGCATCGATGCGGTGACAAGACATAATCGGAATTTTGAAAAATATAACAAAAAATATAATAAAAATATGATTAGGCCTACATGAAAAAAAACAAGTCCAAAAACAAACTGTTTAATTACGCCGTGAGTATTTGCAGCGTTATTCCAAAATTCCACTTGTATAACGTTGGAGATAGGGATCTGGTTGCCGTGGTATCACCCAGACTGATTGTAGTGTGCAATAGCTGTTTGTCGGTCCGTTCGTTGGTTATGTGTACTTAATTGGTGACCAATTAGTAAAGTGCTTTGAGTCCTAAGAAAAGCGCTAAAAACTAAATCCAATTAATTATTTATTATTATTATTATTATTATTATTATTATTATTATTATTATTAATAATAATAATTTCAGGGCCATGTAATCAGTATTCAGGCACTAATTATAAATAGTAGTAATTTAGTAGTAGTAGTAGTAGTAGTTTATCTATTTCGGTCATTTTTTAATTTCCAGGATTAATGATTAAACATAAAACAAAGTAAACAAACAAAATTGACCGAAAAGGGTGTAGGCTGAAGCAAAAGGTTATAATATCTTCCCTTTTTACATAACATAATTTAATTTAATTTAATTTAATTTAATTTAATTTAATAAGCAACACAATTTCTGCTAGCTTTATTCAATGCAGAAAAAGTTAAATACAAAATATGAATAAATAAAAAAAACAAAACCAAAAGGTTCAATTCTGACAATACCCAATAATGATCATATCTCAGTTTTTTTGTTGACCACCTTATTTTTTTTAAATGATTTCCATTCGCAAAGTGAACTAACCATTCTTAGTTCCTTGTCACAACTATTCCACAAGTTTATCCCTTTGACAGATATGCTTCTAGATTTTACATTTGTCCTTGCCCTTGATTTTTTAAACATAACTAATCCTCTAAAATCATACTTACTCTCTCTAGTTTCAAAGAACCTCTGAATACACAGTGGGAGCAAATCATTTTTGTGCTTTATACATTATCTGTGCAGTTTTAAAATCCACTAGATCACAGAATTTTAGAGCATGCAGATGAATAAATAATGTGTTTGTTGGTTCATAAAAATCAGATTTATTCACAATATAGCTCTTTTCTGTAGCAGGTAAATTTGATTGGTGCTGGTTTTATAATTGTTTCCCCATACCTCCACACAGTAAGTAATGTATGGAACTAAGAGTGTGTAGTACTGTATATATAGTGACTTCTGGTCCAGGATATATTTAGTTTTATATAATATTGCAAGGGTTTAAGAAATTTTTGTTTTAACATTATTCATGTGTGGTTTCTAACATAATTTGTGATCAATTATCACACCCAGAAATGTATTTTCATACACCCTTTCTATTTCAACATTCTTAACACTAATCTTTACTTGATTCTTTATTTGCCGATTTCCAAATATTATAAACTTTGTTTTACTTAAATTCAGTGATAGTTTGTTAATATCAAACCATTTCTTTATGATTTTCAATTCCATTTCTACTGTATTCAGAAGCTGTTCCAAACTTTTTCCAGAGTATAGTTAGTATCATCAGCAAATAAAACAAATTTGAACAGTTTAGACACTTTACAAATATCAATTATTTACAGTACAAACAGTTTCGGGCCTAGTACCGAACCTTGTGGAACCCCACAAGTAACCTTCAAGAAATCAGATTCAACATTATTTATTTGAACATATTGGTTTCTGTCATCAAGGTAACTTATTAGCCATGAGTGTGCTATCCCTCAAATGCCATATCTCTCCAGTTTCTTCATTAGTAAGCCATGATCTATAGTATCGAATGCTTTTTTTAAGTCTATAAACACAATCGCAGTATATTTCTTGTTGTCTACTGCGGTAGATATTTCTTCTACCATTTCCATCACTGCCATTGAGGTGGACATGTTTTTTCTAAAGCCATACTGGTGGTCACTCAATAAATTATATTTTTCTATAAAATTTTAAAGCCTTCGCACAAATAGTTTTTCTAAAGTCTTGGAGAATTGGGAAATCAGTGAAACTGGTCTTTAATTGGAGAAGTTATATCTATCCCCACTTTTATAAATAGGAATGACGTTTGCAGTTTTAATTTTGCTGGGAAATGTACCTGTTTGGAATGATTGGTTGCAGATATGTGTAAGTGGTTTCACAATACATCCTATAACATTTTTTTCCAATGACATATCAATTTGAGTACAATCATTTTGATAATTTTCATCACAATCATTTTCATCATGATTTTTCAAGTATTTCATTTTCATCAACACCCCTAATAAAGATGGAATATGCGTTTTTATTTATAATCTCTTCATCTACACTGTTATTATCACTTGGCTCCACAATCTGATTTGCTAAATTGTATCCTACCTTAACAAAATAATCATTAAATTCGTTGGCTATTTCTTCAGTTTTGACTATTTTTTTATTTTCATCGCCTACAAAGTAATGTGGATATTCTGCTTTTCAATTTCCCTTTTTAATTATGCTGTTTAACACTCTCCATGTTCCTTGAGTGTTATTCCTATACATTTCTCCACTAGATTATGATAATACTCCTTCTTATTCAATCTCATAACACTTATTAATTTGTTTTTATATATCTTATACGCGTTTTCAGCTTGTTCTATGTTTTAATAATCTCCTATATAAAACATTTTTCTTTTTACATGCGTTCTCTATCCCCTTTGTAATCCGTAGCTTATCCACATTTGTGAGCTTTCTAGTGAGATTTCTCAATAGGCGGTTTTTTCCATATAGCTCTAGAAATGTGGAAAACAAAGCGTTGTAGGCTTTGTTAGGGTCCTCATTTGTATATACCTCATTCCAAGTTTGTTTCATTAGGTCCACCTCGAGAGCAGCGATAGCTTCTGGTGTTCTATGTATCAAGGTTTCAACTGATTTTCATTGCTTTTCTCAAAGACATTTAGAATAAAATGCAAAAACAGGAAAGTGGTCACTGAAATCATTTATGGGTTGTCCACCTACTATTTTGCTTTCAATAGTATTTGTAAATATGTTGTCTATCAATGTAGCAGTGTCTGTGGTTATTCTACTTGGTTTCATAATCACAGGAAATAGGCTGTTGTTATACACATCGTAAGTCTGTAGTCCTTTTGTGTCCATTTGGGTTTAACAAATCAATATTGAAATCACCTCATACAATTTGTAACTTTTTGTCATTCAACTTGTCAAGCACAGCAGCTAATCCATCCCTGAATGTATCACTGCAGGTTCCTGGTGTTCTATGTACACAGCTAATAATTAAAATTTTCAAAGTAAATTTCTATTGTTAACCATTCCAAAATATGTTCTATTGTGTTCATAATACATGTAACCATGCTGCATCTTAAAGCTGTATCAACATACAGGGCAACTCCTCCTTTTGTGTTGGCGCTGTTCTTTGTAAACAACTCAGATCCTTCCAGTTCCACGCCATAAACTTTCTCATTATAAAACCAAGTATCAGATACAGCAATTACATTACATTTATGAAACTTGCACAAATAATCCTTGATTTTAGTGAAGTTTCTACAGAGGTCTCTACTGTTGAAGTGTATTATTGATAGAGCACCTTCCATTTTGACGTTATGGTTAAATTGTTCATCTGTGTAATACTCAATTGTTGTTGATGTAATTGTAAAAGTGGTTGCCCGGATCGACGTCATTTTCGATCTCATACATGTTGTGCTCTGCGTTGTCAGAAGTTTTGAAGATAAAATTTTCATACTTACAAATATGTAATCTGTTTAAATGATCACTTACACAATCCCGGCTACAAACTCATCCTCATCACTCTTTAAATAGTCCTCATCAAAATCTGCCATTTCATTGTTTGTAATAGTCCATGCAAAGGCTCCCCCACAAAATCCGAACCAATGTCCACAAAAACCAATCTTCAATTTGTCCCATTCCATAGTATCAGTTAAAGCAAGTAAGAGGTTATTGTTCATTATCTGTACTGATCTAAGTCTTTGAGTTGTCTTACCGTTTCGACTTTGGCTTCCTCAGGCGTTACATTTAGCCGTATCATCACTTTGCTGTTTCTTGTCTATGTTCTTGTATTTTGTCATGTTTTCGTAAGTTGCGGGCATGTCTGGCAATGTCTGTGTTCTTTTTAGTAAGATGCTCATTCAGATACACCCCTGTCCCTTTCCACTTCTTTCCCTGCCTCAGCAGCTCAGTTTTGTGTTTACAATTTACAAACCGAACTATTATGGCAGGCTTTGCTTTATTGCTTTGTTATCCTTTTGGGGAAGGGTATGGCAGGCCGCCACATTGTTGCTTTTAATGCTCATGTTCTTACTTTTAAACTTGATGCCTGGGTATTCTAATGTTTGTAGTTTCTCAGTCGGCGCTTCCTCCCCACCTTTAGCGCCTGCCATGGCCCTGGCATCACGGTCTGCTTATAATTAAAGCCTCCAGTCATGTGTATTGTTCTATGCCATCAATTTTTCGCTCTAGGCCATCAATTATCTTGTCTTTCTCTTTAACAAGGTTCTTCAGTTGTGTGACTTCTTCCATTAGATCAAGGAGCATAACTTGTTGTTTAGCAACTTTACTCAACTCATCCGACATGAAGTTTAGAGATTTTCTGTCCTCCTCCAACTCTTCCTCAACTGCATTATTGACCTTCTTTGGTGGCATTTTTGATTCGTTTTTGATTGGTGTTACATGGCTGCCTCCAAACCTGGGAAATACACCAACTGGGTTCTCCATGGGGACGGGGTGCTGTTCCAAATGGGGGCATGAGGGATTTGTTTCCCTCAGTGTGATTGGTCTCCCTCAGTGATTGGTCTCCCTCAGTGTGATTGTGCATGACCAGAGTGTGACTCTTAAAGGTCTGACAGCTCTGGTGGTTCTCCTCTTTAATTAGTGGTGTGCTTTGTCTCTCAAGTGGATTTTCTGGTGATACTGAAGACGTGAGTAATGACTAAAACTATCCCCACATTCAGAGCAGTGATATGGCTTTTCTCCTGTGTGGATTCTCTTGTGTCTTAGAAGGCTTGAGGGTCGACCAAAACTCTTCCCACATTCAGAGCAGTGATATGGCTTTTCTCCTGTGTGTATTCTTTGGTGGTCTAGAAGGTGCGAAGATTGACTAAAACGATTCCCACATTCAGAGCAGTGATATGGCTTTTCCCCTGTGTGGATTCTCTGGTGACTTTTAAGGTTTCCAAATTGAGCAAAACTCTTCCCACATTCAGAGCAGTGATATGGCTTTTCTCCTGAGTGTATTTTCTGGTGACTTTTAAGGTTTCCAAATTGAGTAAAACTCTTCCCACATTCAAAGCAGTGATACAGCTTTTCTCCTGTGTGTATTTTCTGGTGACTTTTAAGGTTTCCGAATTGAGTAAAACTCTTCCCACATTCAGAGCAGTAATACGGCTTTTCTCCTGTGTGTATTTTCTGATGTCTTTTAAGGTTTCTGAATTGAGTAAAACTCTGCCCACATTCAGAGCAGTGATATGGCTTTTCTCCTGTGTGGATTCTCTGGTGTTCTTCAAGGTGTGAGAAATTAGTAAAACTCTTCCCACATTCAGAGCAGTGATACGGCTTTTCCCCTGTGTGGATTCTTTGGTGTCTTTTCAAGCAGTACAATTCAGTAAAATTCATGCCACAGTCAGAGCCGTAACATGGCTTGATGTTTGTATGCAATTTTTGGTGTAATTTAAGGGCTATAACACCAAAAAAACTATTTCCACATTGAGAGCATATGTGACATTTTCCTTTAGGATTTTGTAACTTGCCAGGGATTGTAACACTATATTTCCCATCAGCCCCCAGAAGTTTCCTGCAATCATCCAGCAAAATGGTTGCCATCTTCAGGGGCAGAGAAGTGGGGTGGACTGCAGTGTTGGGATTTGAAGTCAGCAGCTGGACTGATGAGAGTTTGAAGTTCTGAAGAGCTGACTGGGTGGGTTGGTTCCCAGAGAACTGCTATCAAAAGGCAGCATTAGATATATATAAAATGATACCACACTTAATATTTAACATATATTTAACAATTAGCCTACACATCATGGTAACGTCAGTACATTTAGGCTCTACATACTTCTATCTACTTTATACTTTGATACAGTTTAATATGTTTGTTTTTCATATACAAACCTGTCTATATTTTCATAAACAAAACAACAACTTTTTTTCTTTCCATCTTTTGAATGTAGGAGCATATCAACTCTGAAATGGCATAACAGCCCATATGACATTCACTTACTTATGCCTCATTGCGTTGTACTGCATTTATTAGCTATTAAAATATAACAAAATACTTTAGCTAAAATTTGTTCAGTTTATACAAATAGGCTAACCGAACTTCTCTCCAAAACAAACAGGAATAAAATGTATTGCCTTTTTTATCGAAATCCCTCGACGTTTCTCCGCCATCGTGATTCCTGTTTACACTTTGTATTAAAGTCTCTTTTACTGGTCCGTCTACATACTATCCACAGTTTGTATTAACGTGTCTCCGTCTGTTATGTTCCGTGTATGTTAGGAGGTAGAAAATAGTTCCTGGCTGTGTTCGGAATCGCCTACTACGCATACTTAACATACTCAATTTGACCGAAAATGAGTAGGTAGTATGCCAACAATACATAGTATGTGAAATTTGAGTATGGAAAAAGTTCCCGAATGACATACTCATATTTGGGGAAATGTTGAGTACCCCAGAGAGGTTACTACACGATGCTTCACGCCCAAAAATGCAATTCGGCAATTTCAGTCGAGCTTTGACAGTATTACAAAAAGGCGGGGTTTTGGTCACATGTTCCAGTTGAGTTAACAATATAATCGAATCTTTGTAAAAAAAAAAAAAAATAAAGTAGTATTCTAGATTTCGGTTTAAGTATAGTCAGAATACAGTTTGCACTCATTGAGTATGTAGTAGATAGTATTTAAGTTGGCGATTCCGAACACAGCCCCTGTTCTGTTCTGGCTTGATTACGTGGCCGACGTGGGATGGGGCTTTTTGCTAGTTCCGGTCCTCTTAAAGAAAGCGTTCACAATTTTCTTTATGTTCTAACCTCATTTCCAGCAATATTAAAGAGAGAGCGGCGATACTTTCGGCCATCAAGCAGAGATTCATATTGGAGCAATATTAATAATTCAAACGTTTAATACCCCAAAAGGCAATACATGCACAATAAAATAAAACAAGACAGAAAGGCTGTCAGAAAATTGCTGATCAATTGAATGCGTATAACATTCACACCACATTCAAATTGTGATAGCGTTAGCTAAATCAAAACAAAAAAGTTTCGCTTTTGTTAACAATTTTTAAACAGCAGCGTTTGAATGCATTGTTGGGGAAACATTTATCTGACGGCTAGAATTATTTATATGGTGAAAAGTAGCTGCAAGTGTATTGAAGTTTTCAATATCACTAGTGTCACTAGAATGAAAGAACTATGTTAATTTCACAAAACCATGAAAACAGAGACACTGACACTGAAGGTCCCAGCATTAAAGAATGTGAGCTCACTGGGGCTGTACAGTACTAGGCACTGAACACCATGCTCATTATAAAACATAGTGCATAAAAAATAATGAAGGCCCAAAAGGCTTTGCCACTATTAGAGCCAAGGTAGGTAGAAGGTACCGTGACAGGTGGGAGGGGAAACCCTTGATTGACAGGGATGAGCTTGGCAAAGAACATAATGGTGGCAAATGGAAGATGATGACCTGAGAGGGTGGTCATCCAGGTTTAAGGAGTACAGTAAGGTGTGGTTCAGATGTACCTATGGTGTTTTAAAATGTATATAAACTGTACCCCGAGGCGAGTCCCAGACGCTGCTCGGCTGCTTTGACAATAAAGCCTGCCTCAAAGAATACCTTTGACTCCAGTCTTCGTCATTTTTATATTCAAGTATCTCTTGAGTTTTTCCACGACACGTGCAGTAATATAGAAAATGTATGATGTGATACACTGAGATGCATCAGAATCGCTGTGCATTCGAATCGCTGACAGGTGAATCGTAATCGAATCGAACCATTGACAGGTGAATCATAATCGAATCGAATCGTGAGACAAGTGAAGATTCACTCTATTTCATAAAGACTGTAACAGCAACAAACCTTTATGATCTTTATAAGGACTGTAACAGCAACAAACCTTTATGATTTTCATAAGGACTGTAAGTCCTGACATTAAAATTTGTTAATATTGTCCTTGACAGTAGGCTATCAGAGGTAAGTTAGTTAGTTAGTTACATCTAAACCACTTTTCTAACATGTTATATTTTGATCAAACATCTAATAATTTAACATCTAAAATCAGGCAAAGGGAAGAGGGCACTTTCTCTGACCTTCTCTGTAGAAGTCGTTGTGAGGCACCCGCACATCGATCAATCCCTGAAGGATCTGTTACCCAGACAGGAAGAGGATAGAGTAATTAGTCTGACACACTACACAACCACACTGAATCAGTTCCGACAGTCTGGACCGAGTCTATAAAAGCAGGAAGACTCCTGTCCCTACTTTAGATTACCTGCCTGGCTCCAATCTGGTGAAATTATATTAGCTCTGCTCAGTATGGCTCTACTGCTTGGGTGTAATAATATTCAATCTGTTCAATTGTGTTTAATCTGTGTAGAGTTAGACAGCCCTGCCAATGTGACTGACCATCCACTGTAGTGCTTCTGTAATCTAACCTGTCGAGGGTTTATGATGGTCAGGGGGATTATGATAGTGAGTCTCCTGTGATCTAACCTGGTGTAGGATTACTGTATGATGTTTAGTCCAAGGTTAATGTAACCTAGTCTGGGATCATTCCGGTTAGTCTAAAATGCATCTAACCTGGTGTAGGAGAATGGTGTTTAATCTAACCTGGTGTGGAATTATGGTCTTTAATCTAACCTGGTGTGAGATTATGGTCTTTAATCTAATTTGGTGTTGGATTATGGTCTTTAATCTCAATTTAGTTTAAGAGTATGGTTTTTAATCTAACCTGGTGTGGGATTATGGTGTTTAATATAACCTGGTGTGGAAGTATGGTGCTTAATCTAAAATGAATCTAACCTGGTGTAGGATTACAATGTTTGATCTAAAATGAATCTAACCTGGTGTAGGAGTATGGTGTTTAATCTAACCTGGTGTGGGATCATGGTGTTTAATCTAACCTGGTGTGGGATTATGGTGTTTAATCTAACCTGGTGTGGAAGTATGGTGCTTAATCTAAAATGAATCTAACCTGGTGTAGGATTACGATGTTTAATCTAAAATGAATCTAACCTGGTGAGGAGTATGGTGATTAGTTGACTCTAAAGTTATTCTAACCTGGTGTAGTTGACTCTACGGTTCATCTAACCTGGTGTAGTTGACTCTACGGTTCATCTAACCTGGTGTAGTTGACTCTAAGGTTAATCTAACCTGGTGTAGTTGACTCTAAGGTTAATCTAACCTGGTGTAGTTGGTCTACGGTTCATCTAACCTGGTGTAGTTGACTCTACGGTTAATCTAACCTGGTGTAGTTAACTCTAAGGTGAATATAACCTGGTGTAGTTGACTCTATGGTTCATCTAACATGGTGTAGTTGACTAAGGTTAATCTAACCTGGTGTAGTTGACTCTAAGGTTCATCTAACCTGGTGTAGTTGACTCTTAGGTTATTCTAACCTGGTGTAGTTGACTCTAAAGTTAATCTAACCTGGTGTAGTTGACTCTTAGGTTATTCTAACCTGGTGTAGTTGACCCTACGGTTCATCTAACCTGCTGAGGTATCTTGAAGCGGACGAAGGAGCAGAGTCTAAGCATCTCCTCCATCTCCTCTGGGGTGGAGGGGATGAGGGGAATGTCCTGCGTGTTCTGGGCCTTCTCCAGCTCCCGCAGACGGGACACAAACGGACTCTCGTTGGGGTACACCAGGCCTGCAGGGGGCGACACACAACACTCTACAGTCTGGGTTCTACTGACAACCACTGCTCTGTTTGTATGGAATGTGTTTATGCCTTGTTTATTGTATGTCTTGTGTTTGTTATTGTATTAGCTGTGTTCAGCTTGGCTCCCCTGAAAAGATGACCTTGGTCTCTCTACTCGATAAACAACGTAATATTTACAAATCATGTTGCGGTAGGTGTTGTGGTTACCAGCGGGACAGACCAGGCTGAGCCCAGAGAGGTGGTTGGGGTGTCGGGCAGCATACACCCCGGCAACACACCCCCCCATGGAGGTCCCCACCAGGTGGAACGGCCGTCGGTTCAGGTGAACGCTCTTCACAAACTACACACACACACACAATGGTAGAACATTCACAGTGAAGACTTTAACATTGTATGAGCCAGCCCTTATAAAATGTCGGTCATAGATCTACATGTTTATTTAGCTTTATTTAAAGATTTGAGATTGTACTGTCTAGATAGAGGCGGAGATATCAAAACATGAATAAAAATTCAACTCAAATGAATAAAATGGCTGTTATGTTAGCGGCCACCAGGTAAGGTTCTCAGGAACCTCTGTGGAATACTTTTGTACCTCACTAACTGGTCTGTTAGAGCTAAGATCATGTACCTCACTAACTGTACCTCATTAATTGTACCTCACTCACTGGTCTGTTAGAGCTAAACTAATAGCATGAGGTTAACCAGATGGAACACTTACCAGGGTTATTATAATGAGGTTTGTACCTGGTGTATCCTGTTGACCTGCCCCTCGATGGAGTAGTCTTCAGCGCTGGTACGAGTGGTTCCACCATGACCAGGCATGTCCACACACACCAGGTGCTGCTGCTTCGGCAGGAACTACACACACACACGCACGCACGCACACGTTTATACAATCTGTAGACTGGAGTTGCTAGGCGAGTATATGTGATAATTTAGTCGTGGCTCATTGTTTGATGGAGCTAGCACACTTTCCTCCTCATATGTGTGACTGTGTCATCAGGCTAGTCCAGGACGCCCAGGCCTAGCGATGTCCCTGGGCTAGTCTATGACTGCAGACACTGGACATGTAGGCTAGTCCAGGACGCCCAGGCCTAGCGATGTCCCTGGGCTAGTCCAGGACGCCCAGGCCTAGCGATGTCCCTGGGCTAGTCTATGACTGCAGACACTGGACATGTAGGCTAGTCCAGGACGCCCAGGCCTAGCAACGTCCCTGGGCTAGTCCAGGACGCCCAGGCCTAGCGATGTCCCTGGGCTAGTCTATGACTGCAGACACTGGACATGTAGGCTAGTCCAGGACGCCCAGGCCTAGCGATGTCCCTGGGCTAGTCCAGGACGCCCAGGCCTAGCGATGTCCCTGGGCTAGTCTATGACTGCAGACACTGGACGTGTAGGATGAAGCATTAAAGCATATGATGTCATTAGCTACAATCTGGACTATTGATGAGCCCCTGTCTTGAATAAGTCATGATGAAATGGTGTGTGTTACCATTGTGAATGTCCGTCTCCACTTACCTTGGCCACAGCCAGCCACATGTCCTTGTTAGCAGAGAAACCGTGCAGCATGAGAATGCTGGGTTTGGCGCCCCCTGGCTTCCCTCGGTGGAAATAGCAGAACTTGTATTTTCCACATTCTGAATAATCCACCTGAAGACCCAGCCTTCTCCTCCAGTACCTAGAGGACACAGGTATTACAGCTATATCTGTCCAGTGTGTGTGTCCAGGTTGAGGAAAAGATAGAGATTTGAAGAAGAGGAGGAGGAGGAGGAGGATATGAGAGATGTGGGAACCAAGCAGAGTCAGGCATTGTAGAAAACACAATGTGAAATGCCTCTGAGCTGCTGCAGCACTGCTGAATAACACGCATGCATGCACACACACACACACACACACACACACTCGCACGCACACACACTCACATGGTGTGACCTTGACGGTGCCCCAAAGGTCGTCCGCTCCCCAGCAGCTCAAAGGCCAGAGACATGTGAGACATTTGAGTGCTTAGTCAAAGTCCAGAGGGTACGTTACATAACTGCACGCTGTCACTTCTACGCACCCGGCCTGTCTGTCAGTCAGTACCCTGCTTCATATAAGGGTGAACTGTCGTGTGACTGTACTTAGCAGTAGACACACACACACACACACACACCGTGCAGCTTGTGTGTGTGTGTGTGTTCTATAACAGGTTCTATAAGGGTTAACGGACGTGTTAATAAGAGGTTCTATAAGGGTTAACGGACGTGTTAATAACAGGTTCTATAAGGGTTAACGGAAGTGTTAATAACAGGTTCTGTAAGGGTTAACGGACGTGTTAATAACAGGTTCCGTAAGGGTTAACGGACGTGTTAATAACAGGTTCCGTAAGGGTTAACGGACGTGTTAATAACAGGTTCCGTAAGGGTTAACGGACGTGTTAACAACAGGTTCTGTAAGGGTTAACGGACGTGTTAACAACAGGTTCTAACAGCCAAAAACGACCTCTTCTGTCATTTAAACCAGTGGATCCCAATCCAGTCCTCAAGTACCCCAGCCATGCCAGGAATTGGATCTTCTCTGGTGCAATTAGTCAAGGCCTTGTAGTATGAGACCAATTACACCTGGTGTGCTAGAAACTGGGAAGATGAAATACCTGTAATGGCTGGGGGTCCTTCAGGATTGGATTGGGAAGCACTGATCTAAACTATACAAACTCTGAATAGTATGGCAGCCAAAACTGCCTCTTCTGTCACCTAAACCATAACACCAGGCGTGCTAGGGTCTGGGGTCATAGGGTTTGGTAGGGCCAGGGTGAGGGTCAGGGGTCATAGGGTCTGGTAGGGCCAGGGTCAGGGGTCATGGGGTCTTACCAGTAGTAGACATGAATGAGAGCAGCCGGCCAGAAGAGGAACGAGGCCAGGAAGGCCAGGATTGGAATGGCCAGGGTACTTCCTGCTAGCACGAACATGTTCACCACATCTAGATCCATGGTTGCCTACAGGAAGTGATGTCGCAGAGAGACTGTTAAGGTACTTCCTGCCAGCACAAAAATGTTCATCACATCCATATCCATGGTTACCTACAGGAAGCCATTAAAAATAAAGGCAATAAGCAGTTGATAAACATTAAACATATTGACATTAACTAGTGGAAGTCCTTATGAAGAAAAAAAAAGTGCATTTAATTGACTGATTGTCGAATAATGTGTCCATGGCTGCACTATCTGGCACGTCACCATCAGGTTCACTATCTGGCACGTCACCACCAGGTTCACTATCTGGCACGTCACCACCAGGTTCACTATCTGGCACGTCACCACCAGGTTCACTATCTGGCACGTCACCACCAGGTTCACTATCTGGCACGTCACCACCAGGTTCACTATCTGGCACGTCACCACCAGGTTCACTATCTGGCACGTCACCACCAGGTTCACTATCTGGCACGTCACCACCAGGTTCACTATCTGGCACGTCACCACCAGGTTCACTATCTGGCACGTCACCACCAGGTTCACTATCTGGCACGTCACCACCAGGTTCACTATCTGGCACGTCAGCTGGCTTCTGCCTGCCTGCCTGCCTGCCTGCCTGCCTGCCTGCCTGCCTGCCTGCCTGCCTGCCTGCCTGCCTGCCTGCCTGCCTGCCTGCCTGCCTGCGCATGAAAGAAAGAAAGAGAGGGAGAGAGAAATAGACTGACAGAGAGAGTGTGTGTGTGTGTGTGTGTGTGTGTGTGTGTGTGTGTGTGTAGACGCTGTCATTAGAGATAGAGTCAGCTCCAGCAGCAGAGCCGCTCATGCAGACTGAGGCGAGCCTAGGGACTGAGGATGTTTCCACTGGAGGGTCAGACAGGGCCAGCACAGCCTGGGGACTGAGGATGTTTCCACTGCAGGGTCAGACAGGGCCAGCACAGCCTGGGGACTGAGGATGTTTCCACTGCAGGGTCAGACAGGGCCAGCACAGCCTGGGGACTGAGGATGTTTCCACTGCAGGGTCCGACAGGGCCAGCACAGCCTGACATCTTCAGCTCTATTTCACCCATCAATCCTGCAGAGACAAACCCTCACTAACATTATTATTAATGTTTTCCTGCCGTCGCTCAATTTCCCGTGAGCTGCTGCATGTCAGAGACTTCAAACTTTGCAGACTGGTTGGAACCGGTAACCGCTCCTCCCAAACCCAAGATGACCCCACCTGACCCCATGGTGGCGCTATAACAAGTGATCAAACTTTTTAAACTTTGAAAGGCCATATCTCCTACGCCATATGACTTAGACTCACCAAATTTGGGTCATAGGTCCATCTCCACATGATAAACAAAAAAGCCTCTTGGACCCCTAAAGTCCGTCAGGATAGATTTTCCGCCATTTTGAATTTTGTGAAAAACACTTAAATGAATAGAACTTTTGATCCGTTTGTCCAATCTGCACCAAACTTGGTATGTAGCATCATTGGACCAAGATATGCAAATGTTGTACAAAACAGACCTACCGGCCAAAGCATGTGACTTTTATAAGCCAATGAATTTAGAAGGAGGCGTGGCTTCCCACAAAAATGGTCAGAAATCAGTCAAACTCAGTCCAATCCTCATGAAACATTGTACACTGTTTCTAGAGGCCTCATGGATCATATTGACCAAGCCATTCTCACATCTGCCTTTAGGGGGCGCTATACATGCCATATATTGATATCTCTTGATGGGAATGACCAAATAGCATGAAACTTAATACATAAGGTATTGGGTAGAGTCTACCTCAACAACTAAAAGATGATTGTGATTGGACCAATGGTTGGCCTCGTGGGCGTGGCTTATCACATAAATGCCTCTAACTCAGTCAAACTCGGTCCAATCCACATGAAAATCCTCACACTGCTTCTTGAGGCTTATCTGGTCATGTCCGCAAATCCATTTTCACATCTGCCTTTAGGGGGCGCTATAGAGGCCACATATTGATCTTTGTTCATGGGAAAATGGACAAAATAGTCAGCAATTGACATAGCAAAAGACTTGAAACTTTGCCTGCTGGTGGGCAGCAGTACACACTACACCCAAACCGAATATGACCCCAGTTGACCTCATGGTGGCGCCATAATAGGCGAGCCAATCGGCACACTTTGACAGGCCACTTCTCCAACACAATATGACCTAGAGTCCCCAAATTTCGTTCCTAGGTCCATCTCCATATGATGAACAAAAAAGCCTCTGGACCACAGATGTCAGCGATAATGAATTTTCCGCTATTTTGAATTGTTTGAAAAACACTTACATTTATAGAACTTTTGATCTGATTGTCCAATCATCACTAAACCTGGTATGTAGGGTCAATGGACCATGATATGTAAATGGTGTAAAAGGCAGATCTTACGGCCAAAGCATGTGACCGCTATAAGCCAATGAAATTTGAAGTACCCCATATAAGACTTTTAATCTTTTTGCCCAATCTGCTCCACACTGGGTATGTAGCAGCAATGTACAATTACATGTGAACGTTGTATAAGAAAAAATATTGTCGTATAAGTAAATATATACAGCCAAATTCTGCACTTCTCTGCGCAACCGGGAAGCCTTGAATGACTCTGCTGAGACCAACAGTGACGTAACCAAAAATCCCCAAAGTTTCGACTGTGTAGCAGAGAGGGGAGGCGCAGAGAGCAAACACGGAGAAAGTTTTAGTAACAGCCAAAACTTGTTTACAGCTAAAGTAATAAAATAAATACAGTATGGCACGGAAATATTCACCGAAAATTCCTTTGAAAGTGATATTGAAGAGTACTCGGCTCCAGATAGCTTTTCGAGCAGGTCAGAGGAAGATTTTGTCGAGGGCAGAGATCCACGCGAAGACAAGTGAGTGGCCTATATATTATTATGCCGTATCTCAACAATAAGTCTCTACGTTATATTTATACACATTATAAATTGTATTTCATTTCTATTTTATGTTTCAATATTAGAAATGTTATAAAGTTATATATATTTTTTTTTTGAGACAACAAAGACAAAACAGGACCCTCCACTTCAGGCGGACAGCCATGTTGTGGTACACCATCACCCCCTATACCGGTGGTCACAGCTGAATGTGGACGTGGTGCGAGCTTGCCATCACCAACTGCAGGACTTGGACTTGCAGACTTTGATGCCGGATGGCAGACAGAGGACCAAGCCGATGCATTGCCTGAGCCCCTCCCATTCTTTTGCCCTGCTCGGACCCCTGGAGTGCAAGGGTTTGGGATAGTGGACTGCCCCAAGCCTTCAGAGCTTTTCAAAACATTTTTTGATGACAACACTGTCAAAACAATATGTGACAACACAAACAAACAGGCCAAAAAGAACATTGCTAAAGGAAAAAAACATATTTAGACACTTTATCGACATTGCCGCCACAAACGCCTTCATCATCCACAAAGAACTATGTCAGGGGAAACAGAAAAAACCCATGATTCATTTGAAGTTCATGGAGACCCTCTCTGCTGAACTTTGTGGCTGTTTGTTGGACCACACACACCATCATCCAGACCATCCACACCTGCCTCATCATCCAGACCATCCACACCTGCCCCACAGACTTGCATCCCTGTGGCTATAAACCCAGATGCGGGCCACTCAAAAAAGGCCACAGCAGGAAGGATTTCCTGTGTACAATGAAAGAAAAAAACTGCATGGATGTGCAGAAACTGTCATGTACCACTGTGCCTGATTTTGGACAGGAACTGCTTCAGAGACTGGCATGATTTAGCAACTTAAAATCACTCTCTGTAGTTGTGAAGTTGTGTTTTGAGAACTGTATATAGTTTAAAAAAAATCGCCTAGTTTGTTCTTTGGAAAAATGTTAATAGTAATATATTTATAGCATGGAGCCCATTCCCTTTTTTTCTATGTTGGCAACACTTGTGACAACTTGAAACACTGTTGTATGTAGAGATTCCATGTTTGTTCAATGTTTTTAAAAAGAAATTATCAAAGAAAATCAACTTACGTTTTAAATTTTTTCATGACTTATGACATGATAACTGTGCTAAAATGCACAAAATAAGTTATTTTAGTTCTCAGTTCTAGCCATGATTGTGCAGTTTCCATAGAGGTGCATCACTTGCAGGTGCAGTCAAAAATGAGCCCACAGTAGTAAAAATGAGACAGCAGTAAAAAACGCCCAGGAATGGCTTGGGCCCCAGAGGGTTAACATTTTAAGATTTCTTTTGTATAAAAACGGAACCGGAAATAGTTTCCTGGAATGTTATTGTAAGTTCTAGCTGTCCTCCGTTAGAACTGTATTCAGCGACCGGTAAGTCATGAATGTTGCGATAGCACTATCCTTGTATGTTTGTTTAATCTAAGACATAGTTTGCTGTGTTTTCGCAAGATGAAACGTTGCATAGCGATTCACTATCTCGTTTAACCCTGTATAAATAATATAAATAACTCGTTCGGCAGGCTAAACGACCTTAGCTGGCGTTCTAACGCTAGCTTTATTGTGGACCACACTAGCATAGTGTGAGCGCAAGCTATGTAATAGTTGACGCCACATTTGCAGTTTTTTCGTGACTATAAACACATGAATTTACATGTTTCCATTGCTAGCACGTTGCATAGCAACTTTACACACTCGTTTGAATGTTGTACTGGAAGCATCAGTATGTCATCACAGCCGATAGGCACGGTAGCTTCATATAATACGTTAAACCATTTAAGCTAGCGTGCCATGCTCGAATTAGTAATGTGGCTTTACAGTTGACGTCGTTAGTTACCAATTGACCACCCTTGTGTATTTAATCTAAGACATAATTTGCTGTGTTTTCGCAAGATGGAACATTGCACAGCGATTTACTATCGTTCGGCCGGCTGAATGACAGTATCTGGCGTGCTAATGTTAGATTTAATGGGGCCACTCTAGCATAGCGTTAGCGCAAGCTATGTAATGACAGTCGATACCACATTGGCAGTTTTTTCGTGACTAAGCACATTGCATAGCAACTTTACAAACTCGTTCGCCATGCTGACGTTAGTACACTCGGCAGGTTTGAATGTTGTAGTGGTAGCATAGCATCAACAGCCCAGTAAGTAGCCGGCCTGCTAATGTTACATTTCACGTGGGCCACTTACATTGTCCTACTGCTACTGCTAGCTATATCGTCACAGCCCATGGCACTAGCGTCATAGATTTATACGTGCTAGTAAACTTGCTAGCTATGCAATACTATAAATCCATAAGTTAGCGTGCCATGCTCGAATTAGTAAGGTAACTATACAGTATAGTCACGTTACTAATTCGTTCGGCAACTTGAAGTCGTTAGTAAGCAACTTACCACACTGCAGGTTTGTAGGCTATTATAGTAGGGTGGACAGGTCCAAAATGTAGAATGTGTTTCGTTTTTTTGGGGGCATTATATTATTTCCCTTGTCCAGTAGTGTTGAGCTTTCAGTTCGATCTTCAATATTATTGCACAAACACTCCGAATATGATTAAAATATAATACACTTTATTTATTCACATGCGCTGAAAAACGTCAGTCGCCAATCTCTATTTTTAGTTGCAGTCAAATAAGAAGATATTTCCCTCAAATAAATCACGCACCACGCACAGTTAGTGACGTATATTTTGCAATATGTGTGCACACCAATCTCTGGTCGTAAACCAATACACACATTTCTGAGAAATTGTTAATATTACTGTTGTTTTCATACTTGCCCTTCCAACTTTAATTTTAATATTGAAAGTAAAGCTTCAATTCAATATTCACTGTGTAATATATTTAAAACATGTGATGGAGCATTACCACCTGAAATACCATCAAAAATATTACCTGCACTTTATTTTAGTGCAAGGATGAGAACTGAAAAGATTGATTTCAACAATGAATACGTCTTTTTCTAAATATTGGCATAGACCGTAGAGCAATCAAACAGAACAACTATCTCACAAGCTGTCACTGTTAAGTAAGTTAAATAAAGTAATAAAACAAATCTAGAAAATAGGACCTTTCTGTAAATGATCTCCTGCCTGAAACACTGGCTGCTTGCGCACAGTGTAAGAGGGAGCGAAGGAGAGAGAGCGGACCGCACTAACCTGATTGCTCTGAGCAGAATGCATGTGAACAAATGACAGTTTAATAGATTTCTCCCGTTTTTCTTGATGGTCTGCATAGGTGGAATCATGTTGACACCCCTGCTGGTAACATTTACAATGCACAGCTACTTCTGCGCTCGCTGATGTGCTTTAGGCTAATCTCAGGTTACATAAAGTAGGCCTAAACAATTTCAACAATGTCAATCTAAAATATATTCTTATCTTACAGCTTGTAGTCACGGCAAACATTAGCTGGCTAACTTATGAATTTAATTAGAGTCGGCGACTAAAAGGCTCTAAAATGTTTTGGGTGATGTGAACTTTGCGCAGCACGCAAAAACACTCTCTGGCCCAACAACCACTCGTCAATAGAAGCGGCAGTCTTCTCAGTGCGCCATTACGTTAACTTGTAATAACTTTTTCATTATTTATGTGGGAGACTTAACCCTATTTATAGATCTGTGGTTTGTACTTAAAGCTCCCCTCTCAGCCTAACCTCGCCACACATTTGCGAATCGCGACAGACAAATCTCTGCCACGGGAGACGTTTCGCAAAAGCCAGGTACAAAAACACATCAGATTGAGAGGCCAGCATGACTTGTAACTTATGACTTGTCTGTATTTCCAGATCTTGCAGCAACATGCTTAGACTTTTCAGGCAAAAATATCTGAGTGTATTTAAACATGTCATTTATAGATTTTTTTTATCTTTGTTGATGGGGAAAACGCATGAAATAGTCAGCAATTGGCATTACAAAAGACTTGAAACGTTGCATGCTGGTGGGTAGCAGTGACTGCTACACCCAAACCGAAGATAACCCCAGTTGACCTCATGGCGGCGCTAAAATAAGTGATCCAGTCTGCAGACTTTGAAAAGCCACATATCCATCTCAATATGACAGTCACCAAATTTAGTTCTTATAGGTCCATATCCATATGATGAAAAAAAAAAAAGCCTCTGTACCACAGATGTCAGCGATAATGGATTGTCGGCCATTTTGAATTGTTTGAAAAACGCTTAAATTAATAGAACTTTTGATCTGTTTGTCCAATCATCACCGAACTTGGCATGTTGCATCAATGGACCACGATATGTAAATGGTATATAAGGCAGACCTTAATGAAATTTGAAGAAGGCGTGACTTGTCACAACATTCTTCATAACTGTCAAACTCAGTCCAAAACTAAAGAGGCTTCTTATACTGCTTCTTGAGGCTTATCTGGTCACCTCGGAAAAGTGTTTTCACGTCCGACATGAATCTGGGGAATGTGCTATAAAGGCCACATATCTATTGGACAAATCACCGTGGGAGGGTTAAACATGTCATTTATAGATTTCTTTTTATCTTTGTTGATGGGGAAAACGCATGAAATAGTCAGCAATTGCCATTACAAAAGACTTGAAACGTTGCATGCTGGTGGGTAGCAGTGACTGCTACACCCAAACCGAAGATAACCCCAGTTGACCTCATGGCGGCGCTAAAATAAGTGATCCAGTCTGCAGACTTTGAAAAGCCACATATCCATCTCAATATGACAGTCACCAAATTTAGTTCTTAGGTCCATATCCATATGACAAAAAAAAAAAAAAGCCCCTGTACCACAGATGTCAGCGATAATGGATTGTCGGCCATTTTGAATTGTTTGAAAAACGCTTAAATTAATAGAACTTTTGATCTGTTTGTCCAATCATCACCGAACTTGGCATGTTGCATCAATGGACCACGATATGTAAATGGTATATAAGGCAGACCTTAATGAAATTTGAAGAAGGCGTGACTTGTCACAACATTCTTCATAACTGTCAAACTCAGTCCAAAACTAAAGAGGCTTCTTATTCTGCCTCTTGAGGCTTATCTGGTCACCTCGGAAAAGATGTTTTCACGTCCGACATACGGCAAGCTATAAAGGCCACATATCTATCGGACAAATCACCGTGGCATTGTAAAAGGTTCATCATCATCGTCACGGAGGTAGCAGTTCAAGCAGGGCATCCCAAACTTCCCTTTCCCGGGCCACATTAACCAGCTCTGACTATTCCAAGGCGTTCCCAGGCCAGTGTGGAGATATAATCCCTCCACCTGGTCCTAGGTCTGCCCCGCGGCCTCCGTCCAGCTGGACGTGCCTGGAACACCTCCCTAGGGAGGCGGCCAGGTGGCATCCTTACTAGATGCCCGAACCACCTCAACTGCCTCCTTTCTACGCAAAGAAAGAATTGTAAAAGGTTGTCGAATCATATTTATATGTTGTGCATATACTTGTTGCGCTTCTGTCAATCTCTCTTCTTTACAAACTTCCAGTTTGCCTCAGACAACCCCTTGACCAGCTCCATGTTTTTACAATCTCAAGACTTTGCAGACAGCTAGGAACCCGAAACGAATCCATTATCGTCCTAATTAGCGATAAAATGACCGAATTGTATGTAGGGGTGAATAATAATATAATGCAAATTAGATCACATTCAATATTCCATGCTGACTTTTAGATTGCACGCAGTTCTATGTGAGAGGGTATTCTGGTAGTACGGAGGATGTGGGCTATTGTCTGTGACAAGCTACTAAGAACTGACTCAAAATGTTAGGCCTTAGTGGGTCAAATCAGGTCAACTGACTCCTTCTTTTCCAATTCCATATCTCTTCCTATTCTGCACACACACACACACACACACACACACACACACACACACGCCCACATGCATACACACTTCAAAGGCAAAATTCAACAAAATACAGGGAAAAAAACTCAAACATTTGTATGAATCGTGGTTTTATAATCATGATTTAATTCCACTGCAGCTAACCAGCAACGAAGTCAGGGACTTCCATCACTGGCAACAACAGAATTACACCTCAAAATAGACTTCCTGTTGACCATGAAGGAAGGAAAGGTGTGTGCTGAACCATCAGCCAATGAGAGCAGCACATAAATATCACTGATACATTGTTACTTCTTATCAGATAGCCCTCAGAGTTCTATAGCTCCAATCCCACTGTGTTCTAGAACCCCTGGAGAGGACTGAAGAGCACCAGAAAACCTGCAGTCAGTTACTCTGAGAGCGAGAGAGAGCGAGAGAGAGCGAGAGAGAGAGAGAGAGAGAGAGAGAGAGAGAGAGAGAGAGCGCTCTGCATTGATGATGGCCAGTGGTACCGTGATGATGATGAAGGTGGGGGGTCTCCTGTGTGTGTTGGGCTGCGCCCCAGTCTCCTGTCTGAAGATCTGCTCCTTCAACATTCAGTCGTTTGGAGGTGCTAAGATGGAGAAGCCTGAAGTAGTGGAGGTCCTCCTCAATGTGAGTACATACCTTCTACTGAGCTCTCACAACAATATTTACCCAGTGCCCAAAAGTATGAATAATAAAGTATCCTTCTCACATAAAGAACATAAATAAAGCACAATCGTTCAGTACATATTCGGAGTATGGAATTATTTAGAACTTGATTCAATATAGTATTCTCAATCTGCCAGATTTAGAACCCCCTCAGCTGAGGTCTAAATTATTCAGAAGCCTCATCTTGCTGTCCGGCGGTTCTCTGTAGAGAAGGTCACAGTTTCAACTCAAATCAGTGTCTTCAAAATCACAGTTATTCACAGAACATGAATAATAGCTACATCGTCGTATAGACTTTTGAAGAATATCTCTTACTCATTTCTTAATAATGACACTGATAACATGACAGACTACAGTGTAATGGCTAGGCTATTGTAATGTATTGAATTAACCCTTTGTGTGGTATTGACTTGCCTCCAAACCGCTCATGCTGTGGAAAACTAAGCCTAATAATGCAAACATGAGAAGCCAGCAAATCTTAACCTGGATGGCACACATGTATGTTGTATGATTGTCTTCTTTGTATGTTCTCCTGTGACCTGAAAACAAAACATGCAAAGGTCAACACAGGGTTAGGCTTTAAAGCATCAGTCCCCACATAACCAATCTACCTAAACATACAGTGGCTAACACAGGGTTAGGCTTTAAAGCATCAGTCCCCACTAAGCCAATCTACCTAAACATACAGTGGCTGACACAGGGTTAGGCTTTAAAGCATCAGTCCCCACTAAGCCAATCTACCTAAACATACAGTGGCTAACACAGGGTTAGGCTTTAAAGCATCAGTCCCCACTAAACCAATCTACCTAAACATACAGTGGCTAACACAGGGTTAGGCTTTAAAGCATCAGTCCCCACTAAACCAATCTACCTAAACATACAGTGGCTAACACAGGGTTAGGCTTTAAAGCATCAGTCCCCACTAAGCCAATCTACCTAAACATACAGTGGCTAACACAGGGTTAGGCTTTAAAGCATCAGTCCCCACATAACCAATCTACCTAAACATACAGTGGCTAACACAGGGTTAGGCTTTAAAGCATCAGTCCCCACATAACCAATCTACCTAAACATACAGTGGCTAACACAGGGTTAGGCTTTAAAGCATCAGTCCCCACATAACCAATCTACCTAAACATACAGTGGCTAACACAGGGTTAGGCTTTAAAGCATCAGTCCCCACTAAACCAATCTACCTAAACATACAGTGGCTAACACAGGGTTAGGCTTTAAAGCATCAGTCCCCACTAAGCCAATCTACCTAAACATACAGTGGCTAACACAGGGTTAGGCTTTAAAGCATCAGTCTCCACTAAGCCAATCTACCTAAACATACAGTGGCTAACACAGGGTTAGGCTTTAAAGCATCAGTCCCCACTAAGCCAATCTACCTAAACATACAGTGGCTAACACAGGGTTAGGCTTTAAAGCATCAGTCCCCACTAAGCCAATCTACCTAAACATACAGTGGCTAACACAGGGTTAGGCTTTAAAGCATCAGTCCCCACTAAACCAATCTACCTAAACATACAGTGGCTAACACAGGGTTAGGCTTTAAAGCATCAGTCCCCACTAAACCAATCTACCTAAACATACAGTGGCTAACACAGGGTTAGGCTTTAAAGCATCAGTCCCCACTAAGCCAATCTACCTAAACATACAGTGGCTAACACAGGGTTAGGCTTTAAAGCATCAGTCCCCACTAAACCAATCTACCTAAACATACAGTGGCTAACACAGGGTTAGGCTTTAAAGCATCAGTCCCCACTAAACCAATCTACCTAAACATACAGTGGCTAACACAGGGTTAGGCTTTAAAGCATCAGTCCCCACTAAGCCAATCTACCTAAACATACAGTGGCTAACACAGGGTTAGGCTTTAAAGCATCAGTCCCCACTAAGCCAATCTACCTAAACATACAGTGGCTAACACAGGGTTAGGCTTTAAAGCATCAGTCCCCACATAACCAATCTACCTAAACATACAGTGGCCAGCTGTCGTGTCTTTTCCAGCACAATATACCATGTTGTTATTTTTAGTTTCTATCTTTTATTTTCCTCTACTTTGTGCTAATGTATTTCTTTCCAGTAAGGCTTGCTTGTAAGTCAGCGTTTCACTGACAGTGCCATGTTATATCTGCTTCACGTTACAAATAAAGGAAACTTGAAGCTTGGCTCTGGCTAATACCCAAGTCCCTCTTCCCCTGTGCCCATCATACACTATGTTACCAGGATGCTTCCTGTTCTCCATGGAAACGACCTTTACCTTCCGACCTTTACTCCACAGACCTTACGGACTCCATGTGAGCTGTTCAGAGTGTGTTTGCTTATCAGAGTTTTACAGTCACACTAGGCTCTGGTCAGATTGAGTTAGCTATCAAATCTGTCCTCATCGATCCTCCAGTCAACAGAACTTCAGATCCTTTCCCCTGCATTGAGCACTTCCATTGTTAGTTTAAACACATGTAGGGGAAATCACGTTTGTTAAACTGTGAAAGGTCATTTTAATCAATTCCTGTGAAGGGATTTTACCAGGGTGTGTCTGTGACACAGGTGAACCCACAGAGAACCGAAGGTGTTTCCATAGACAGGGAACATCAGAGTACAGAGGGCTTTGATCAGGGCGTGGCTTTGACACAGGGAACATCAGAGTACAGAGGGCTTTGATCAGGGCGTGGCTTTGACACAGGTGAACATCAGAGTACAGAGGGCTTTGATCAGGGCGTGGCTTTGACACAGGTGAACATCAGAGTACAGAGGGCTTTGATCAGGGCGTGGCTTTGACACAGGGAACATCAGCGTACAGAGGGCTTTGATCAGGGCGTGGCTTTGACACAGGGAACATCAGAGTACAGAGGGCTTTGATCAGGGCGTGGCTTTGACACAGGTGAACATCAGAGTACAGAGGGCTTTGATCAGGGCGTGGCTTTGACACAGGTGAACATCAGAGTACAGAGGGCTTTGATCAGGGCGTGGCTTTGACACAGGTGAACATCAGAGTACAGAGGGCTTCGATCAGGGCGTGGCGTAGTGAAAGTGTCAAAGGTCACTTTAAAGAGTTCCTCTGCTTCTCAGGTAGTGTCTCGCTGTGACATCATGCTGGTGATGGAGATCAAAGACGCCATGGGAACGGCCTTCCCCCTGCTGATGACACGCCTTAACAGGTACAGGAAGTACCAACACAGGGCCAACAGGAAGTACCAACACAGGGCCAACAGGAAGTCCTTAGGAATCAGAGACACACAGAAAAGTAATTCAGTAAGTCCAAAAGTTATTTGATTTACTTATTCAACCTCCCTCCCAACCTCCATCTTCTATTCCAGTCGATTCAATAACAGGCCAACCAACCATGAGTACAGCTACACCATCAGTAGCCGACTGGGCAGAAGGAGCTACAAGGAGCAGTATGCCTTCATCTACAGGTACACCTGCCAATCCTTACTAGTTTAACAGACAAAACATACAAAACAAACCTGGAAACTCAAGTTCAGGACTTTTCTCAAGGTTGGCAATATTTTGCCTGAGTTTCATAGTTTTCACGTTCCTTAGAGAAGAGTGCATACTTTCAGTTTTAAAAACCTTTCTGCCAGGCCTACTGATCAGCAGAAACATGACAACAGAATAAATAATTTTGGATAATAATAATAACTGCAGTACACAGACTTTGAGTTGCAGTTCAAATCTCTGTAACGTATTACCTGACCTACAGTAGTTTAGATATTCTTACTGATTCTTACTTCTTTTAATAGTTTTTTGTTTTTGTCAATGCTTCAGGTATTTGCAAAATGTGTCAAAGACATTGTTGTCATTACTGATGTTCTCCGTGGTTCTCCGTGGTTCTCCGTGGTTCCAGAAAAAGGCTGGTGTCTGTCCGATCCACCTACCAGTACCCGGACACCCAGCTGGAAGAGGAAGATGTCTTCTCCAGAGAACCCTTCATCGTCTGGTTCTATTCCCCCAAAACAGGTACACTTAACCTCAGCACTCCTACCCTCCTGAACTAAGACCAATACAAATTCAAACATTACCATGGATATGTATTTACTTTCGCTACAATGTATATTACTGTATCTCTTTCTGTAATACAATGTATGTTACTGTATCTCTTTCAGTATTACAGTGTATGTTACTGTATCTCTTTCTGTAATACAATGTATGTTACTGTATCTCTTTCTGCAATTCAATGTATGTTACTGTATCTCTTTCACTATTACAGTGTATATTACTGTATCTCTTTCAGTATTACAGTGTATATTACTTCATTTCTTTCAGTTGTTCAATGGATATTACTGTATCCTTTTCAGTAGTACAATGTACATTACTCTCAGTAGTAGTATTGATATGTGTGTGTCTCCATTAGTAGTAGTATTTATCTGTGTCTCTCAGATGTGAAGGACTTCGTGATCATTCCTATCCACACCACCCCGGAGACATCTGTTAGAGAGATAGACGGGCTGTACGATGTGTTTCTGGACATCAGAGAGAGATGGGACTCTGAGGTACTGTGCAGCACGCACACACACACACACACACACACACACACACACACACACACACACACACACACACACAAGATATACTACCCAAACCACCAGAAAGAGACCTTCATCAGGAACAATTGTTAAAACATCTTCTTCTATGTAGTCCTGAGGATGAAATGAGGTCAAACTGTCCCACCAGCTTCTTCAGAGATCTCCACAGACTCATTCATAACACATAGTCAACTGTCCCACCAGCTTCCTCAGAGATCTCCACAGACTCATTCATAACACATAGTCAACTGTCCCACCAGCTTCCTCAGAGATCTCCACAGACTCATTCATAACACATAGTCAACTGTCCCACCAGCTTCCTCAGAGATCTCCACACACTCATTCATAACACATAGTCAACTGTCCCACCAGCTTCCTCAGAGATCTCCACACACTCATTCATAACACATAGTCAACTGTCCCACCAGCTTCCTCAGAGATCTCCACACACTCATTCATAACACATAGTGGAACCAGAGAAGCGTCAATGCGGCTGTTCTTATTTCCACATGACCACTGGCACTCCCCTAGTGTCAACAAGTGTCCAACAAGGTCAACGAGTCTATATTGGTCACATTAAAAATGAATATAATGACTGCTTTGATCTGTATGGTTCACTTCCTTTTCCAATTCTACTAGTTGAGAAAGAGTTCGTTTCATTTCTCTGGGTTCATTTCTCTGCAATGAAGATCATGGTCATTTTGTAACCAGCTGCTGTTCGATTACAAACCATCTCTAAATGCATTTAGACGCCTCACCGTTACATCACATAGCAACAAGGGACTTCTAGAAGAGATATAAATATCCTTTGATTCATAAAAAGAGACATCTTTGTCAGCTAAGCGGGTTAGGGTTAGAATTAGGGGTCGGGTTAGGGGTAGGGGTCAGGTTAGGGTTAGAGTTAGGGGTCGGGGTAGGGTTAGGGGTCAGGTTAGGATTATCTTTGTCATCTATGTTCCTCAGGTAAGCTCAAAAGGTTAAAGGTTGTTCCTTCCTGCGGGTCAGGTTAGGGTTAGGGTTAGGGGTTGGGTTAGGGTTAGGGGTCAGGTTAGGGTTAGGGGTCAGGTTAGGGTTATCTTTGTCAGCTATGTTCCTCAGCCAAGCTCAAAAGGTTAAAGGTTGTTGCTTCTTGCGGGTCAGGTTAGGGTTAGGGTTAGGCTCTGAGTTGTGACCCGTATGTGTCCACCCTCTGGACCTCAGAACTACATCCTGTTAGGGGACTTCAACGCCGCCTGCGGCTACGTTCCTAGGAAGCATTGGGGCAACATCCGCCTGCGGAGTAACAGCAGCTTCCTGTGGCTGACCGACGACTCCATCGACACCACAGTGAAGGAGTCCACTCACTGTGCCTACGACAGGTCAGAAGTCAAACGCACACAAACACTCACACACACTGTGGCTATGACAGGTCAGAGATCAAACACACACTGTGCCTACGACAGGTCAGAGGTCAAACACACAGTGACTATGACAGGTCACAGGTCAAACACACACTGTGCCTACGATAGGTCAGAGGTCAAACACACTTTGTGCCTATGACAGGTCAGAAGTCAAACAAACCCTGTGCCTACGACAGATCAGAGGTCAAACATACACTGTGCCTACGACAGGTTCAGAGGTCAAACACACACTGTGCCTACGACAGGTCAGAGGTCAAACACACACCGTGCCTACAACAGGTCAGAGGTCAAACATACACATACACACACATTGTGGAAAAGTGTACGCAGCATCTAGGAGAGGTCGTTAATATGTTAATATGAGGTTAGAGCAAACAAAGCAGAATGTGATCGTTAACAGGATCTCTCTGCTATGTGTGTGTGTGTGTGTGTGTGTGTGTGTGTGATCTGAAACATGGCATCTCTCTGCTATGCGTGTGTGTGTGTGATCTGAAACATGGCATCTCTCTGCTATGTGTGTGTGTGTGTGTGTGTGTGATCTCTCTCTGTGTGTGTGTGTGTGTGTGTGTGATCTCTCTCTGTGTGTGTGTGTGTGTGTGTGTGATCTCTGTGTGTGTGTGTGTGTGTGTGTGTGTGTGTGTGTGTGTGTGTGTGTGTGATCTGAAACATGGCATCTCTCTGCTATGTGTGTGTGTGTGTATGTGTGTGTGTGTGATCTGAAACATGGCATCTCTCTGCTATGTGTGTGTGTGTGTGTGTGTGTGTGTGTGTGATCTGAAACATGGCATCTCTCTGCTGTGTGTGTGTGTGTGTGTGTGTGTGTGTGTGTGTGATCTGAAACATGGCATCTCTCTGCTATGTGTGTATGTGTGTGTGTGTGATCTGAAACATGGCATCTCTCTGCTATGTGTGTGTGTGTGTGTGTGTGTGTGTGTGTGATCTGAAACATGGCATCTCTCTGCTGTGTGTGTGTGTGTGTGTGTGTGTGTGTGTGTGTGTGTGTGTGTGTGTCTGAAACATGGCATCTCTCTGCTATGTGTGTGTGTGTGTGTGTGTGTGTGTGTGTGTGTGTGATCTGAAACATGGCATCTCTCTGCTATGTGTGTGTGTGTGTGTGTGTGTGTGTGTGTGTGTGATCTGAAACATGGCATCTCTCTGCTATGTGTGTGTGTGTGTGTGTGATCCCAGGGTGGTGCTGCATGGAGAGGACATGGTCAGTGCTGTGAGCCCAGACAGTCTGGAGGTGTTTGACTTCAAGCAGGCGTACGGTCTCACTGAAGAACAGGTGCATTCACGTTAACCAGAGCTGTGAGTTAGAGTATTGATGAAGTCTTGAGCTGTGCTACTTAAGAGATGTTGTATATTTAACCAGAGCTGTTAGTTATAAGGTTCCATCTCTGTATAGGCTACTTAAGAGATGTTGTATTATATTTAACCAGAGCTGTTAGTTGAAGTACTGATGAAGTGTGAAAATGGTGAATGTTTACCTACTGACTGAGTTTGTGTAAGTGTGTTGTCAAACTACTGAATTAGTGGGATAGCATTGTTTCTTAAACTACAGCAAAAAAATTTTGTGAAAGTACTGTTTGTTTGTTTGTTTGTTTGTTTGTGTCTCTAGGCGCTGGCTGTCAGCGACCACTTCCCAGTGTCCTTTACTGTGAGGGCTGCCAGGAGGAAGAGACCCAAGGGTTAACCCCTAACCCTAACCTTTAACTCAAGGGTCACATAAACCCCATCCCGTCACAGGGAGAGCATTGTGTGTGTGTGTGTGTGTGAGGTGAGCAGACCACTGGGCAGCAAAGTCATTTAAAGGGGACCTATTATGCTTTTTGAGTTTTTCCCTTTCTTTTAGTATGTTATATAGCTTTTTGTGCTTGTAAAAGGTCTGAAAAGTTACAAAGTCCATAGTCCACTCCAAAGGGAGCTACTCTCTCTCGCAGAAAACACTGCTCCTGAACTGCCTGAAACGCCTCGTTTGTAGTCCAGCGTTTTCTTCCGTAACTTATCTAGGTCACTAAGTCACACATGAATAATGTTTGGCACACCCTCAACCAGAGCCAGTCAGAGCGGAGGCCAGGTGGTTTCGCCATGTCAAAACGCTGTTTTGGTAAGCACAAGGCAAGTTCCCTTTGTTTGGCCAGCTGGCCAATCAGAGCAAACTGGGCTCGTCAGGAGAGGGGGCCTTAAAGGGACAGGAACTAAAACGGAGCGTTTCAGACAGGGGGTGAAAAGAGGTGCTGCAGATTCAGGCAGTTTGGATAAAATAAATTGTTTATTGAACGTTAAAACGCATAAACCTATTCTAGTAGAACTCCTAAATTAGCATAATATGGCGCCTTTAACCAGTTTAGCTTTTAAATACTCAATGAAAGTTCTGTAAACCTACAGGACAGAGAGAGAGAGAGAGAGAGAGAGAGAGTATATTCGATAGTGTATTAATTCATGTTTGTTATTTTCATATTAACGAAAATGTTCATAGCTATACTATAACACTGTAAGAAAATACAAAGATAAAAGTTATTTAGATTTATAGATTCAACATCTTGATGAAACCTCACAGGGTTTACAAACAGGCTGTTTAAACAAAACATCTTTCATTTATAAGAAAAGTAAATACCTAATCTTTCATCTATAAGAAAATAAAATGATCATGAACATATGACTGGAGGTTATTGATTGCTATCGCTGGGACCTCGTTGGTCCTCTGAAACACATGGAGGAAGAGCTGATGAGGAGGAAGAGGGGAGGAGGATGATGATGATGATATTATCCAAGTCTGTCCGTTTCCGTGGGGATGCTGAAGACTCCGTTCCTGGTGTAGAACGTTGTCCTGACGACTCCAGACCGTCCACTGACTGGAGATCTGTAGGTCTGACCATAAGCTCCTGTAGACACACACACACACACACACACACACATCACGACTCAATGAGGATCAACACCGTCTGTTTCCTGATGACTTTGTAATGAACGATTCAGAGAAAACACCTGAGATATGTTTGGTCCTTTCCTATACAGAGTACAGAGTGCTACTGATGCTCAGTCAGTCTCTCCACACACACACACACACACACACACACACACACACACACGCGCACGCACACACACACGCGCACGCACACACTCACCCAGTCTCCAGCCGTAGTCCCAGGAGGAGAGGATGGGGTAGTTGTATTTCTCCTCAGGGGGCTTCTGGGTGCGGTGGTGTAGATACAGTCGCCTGCCTCGGCCCTCATGGGAGAAGCCCTGGAGGAGCTGCTGTTGGGTTTGGGGGGTGACGGGTCTCATCAGGGGGGAGCCACAGGGGGGATGGTGCTCCCCCACCCGCATGGGAGGAGGGGGAAGCGAGGGGGGCTTCTTCTCTGGTGCTTTGCTGACGGGGGGCAACACTGTCCTGAAAAGGATATAAACCAAGAAGGAGATCATCTCCTTTTGAGTTCCATGATAGCAGAGAATTCATACAACAATAAGAGTAATCTACACCTCGACCACTAGATGAAGCTGCAGGGTGACAACTCCTCAGATCAGGAAGAACAAACACCCCCTCTCTCGTTGAAATAAACAATATTTACAGCTCATTGACAATGTGTTAGACGAATCTGTCAGCCACTCTCACCTGGTTGGTATAAGGCAGGGTGGGGTATTACCTGGTGGGGATGGGGGGTGTAGGAGGCAGGTTGGGGTCTTACCTGGTGGGGATGGGGGGTGTAGGAGGCAGGGTGGGGTCTCTCTTGTGGCAGGGCTTGTAGCAGGAGGGGTAGTCTGCTCCATAGCGCCTCCTCCAGGACAGACAGGTCGACAGCTCCTTCTCGATGCGCTCCTTGTAGCAGGTCTGGTTCTGGGTGCTCATCAGACCCCTCATCCTCCACACGGCCAGCTACAGGAGGGCCTCAGGCTGGAACAGGTTAGGGGGAGCCTGCAGGTAGACTACAGGTAGACCACAGGTAGACTGGATGAGACACTAAGTAGACCACAGGTAGACTGGATGAGACACTAAGTAGACCACAGGTAGACTGCTAGTCCTGTTTCAGTTAGCTGTGGAGTAGCTTATTGAGAAGTCTGGAGTCGTTCCTCTCGTTAACCACTACACTACACTCTCGAAATACCTGTTAACATCTACACTACATTTTGTGTGCAGTACCGTTGCCATCTATCCAGTCTGAAAACAGAACACACTACACTCCCCCTGTGGACCCAACCAGAGACTGACCTGAACAGCAGAGAGATCTAAAGGATCTGGTAACCCAGCTCACTAAAAAAGAAACCTTAGAACACACACACACACACACACACACAGGGCGAGGCTCGGTAGTCTCAGGTGTCCTCCATTCTGATGGTCACACAGCAGCACTGGACAGGACAGGGGAGAGTGTCATCAGACCAGAGCAGGGACCGTCTTCTGATTGGACGAGGGTTTGTATTAAAAGCAGTTACAAACCTTAGCCACCAGGTGGCAGTGTAGTACCGTTCTATGTTCATCTCTGCTCAATGGCAGGGTCAGTATCAAACATTGAAATATAACGAAGTTGTTATTTGAGGATTTTCACACATCAAAATGGGTTGTTAGGCTCAAGCACAAGAGTCCAGTTAAAAAACACGCAACAAGGCAAAATATTAATTTACTCTCTTTATTCCAGTTAAGTCTAAATTATCAAATGTACATCATTTTGGGGTGTGCATTTCCCATTAGATCACACTTAGAATACAAAATAACAAACCTCTTCTTGCTTCTAAAATACTTTTACAAGACACTTTAATCCCTTGTGTATCAAAACTATCATTGATTAGGTAATACAGTGAGACAGACAGATTTCTGGCTTCAGTTGATAAGAGAAAGACAAAGCCCCTTTACACCCCAACAGCCCCACAGTCAGTCACAGGTGCAGCCTCTGTGGAGGAACAGGGCTCTCTCTCATTCATATAAATATATATTATATGACATAAGGAGCGCTGGATTTATCATGAAGGACTTGAAGAGCACGGCATGTAGTGTCACCAACGTTGACTATATCACTGAACATATGAGATGCAGTTTGTTATGCGGTCAGTACCACAAATACAGGTCATGAGAGAGGAAGAGGACTAGGAGAACAACACCATCATCATCATCATCATCATCATCATCTTTCATATGGCACCTTGTTACAGCACGACGGAGCTACATGAAGAGCAGAGCTGTTATGGCAGAGCGAGTAGGAGTCACAAGGTTCACATAAAGCCCCTGTGTAAGAGCAGAGCTGTTATGGCAGAGCGAGTAGGAGTCACAAGGTTCACATAAAGCCCCTGTGTAAGAGCAGAGCTGTTATGGCAGAGCGAGTAGGAGTGGTAAATATGTACAAACAAACAAACAAACAAACCAACCAACATAAACATCAGTAGTAAGTAATAAGTCCTTGCTTCCAGTTTGGGGGGACTTTAGGGGGGCTCCGGTCAGAACCAGCAGAGGGGTTAACCAGGGCACAGGGACACTCCCAGAACCTCCAGTCAGAACCAGCAGAGGGGTTAACCAGGGCACAGGGACACTCAGGATTATTGCATTCATTTTTTTTATTTTTATTTATGCTATGCAGTGAAAACATCAGCAAGGGCAATTCATTTGGGGGGAGGGGTGGGGGGGGAGTAATGTATTAATTTCCCAACATATTTTACTGGCTCCTGGAATACAGGCGGGGGAAGAGTGTGTGTGATCGTGGTGGTGGGGGGGTGACCCCTGACCTCTCGGCCCGGTGCATTAGGGGACGGTGACGTTGAAAGGCGATCCAGGGATGTGCTCGTCACCCCACTTGACCACCAGGACGTAGCTGCCCTTCTCCTTCAGGATGTAGGACACGTTGTACTGCAGGCTGCCCGTGTGCTGCACACACACCTCCTCACAGGGGGACTGCGGCCCCATCACCCCCACCAGCAGCATGTTCCTACCTGGAGACACATTAGAAACACTATTACTACTAACCCTGACCCCTGACCCCTAATCCCTAACCTCCTCACAGGGGCACTGAGACCCCATCACCCCCACCAGCAGCATGTTCCTACCTGGAGACACATTATAAACACTATTACTACTAACCCTGACCCCTGACCCCTAATCCCTAACCTCCTCACAGGGGCACTGAGACCCCATCACCCCCACCAGCAGCATGTTCCTACCTGGAGACACATTATAAATATCATATATACCCTAACCTTGACCCCTGACCCTGATCCTAGCTGTGGTCTTACCAGCTTTGCCACAGTCCCCTAACCTCGACCCCTGACCCTAGCTGTGGTCTTACCAGCCTTGTTGCAGTCCCCTAACCCCGACCCCTGACCCTAGCTGTGGTCTTACCAGCCTTGCTGCAGTTCCCTAACCCCGACCCCTGACCCTAGCTGTGGTCTTACCAGCCTTGCTGCAGTCCACTGTGAAGCTGCTCCTCTGACCCACGAAGGCCTTGCTAAGGCCTGGGCCTCGACTGAGCACCTTGCTGGCGTCGGAGGCCTGTTTGGGGGGAAGGCTGTAGGAGCTGGGGCTGGAGGTGACAGAGTCCAGGGTCAGGGTGGAGGTCTCACTGGCGTTGGTCACATTCACCAGACGAGGACCTGGGAGAGGGAAAGAGGGAGTGATAGAAGAGAGAGAGAAGGGTAGAAAGGAAGGATACAGAGGGGGTGAGAGAGGGGGGAGAGGGGTCAAGGTTAGGGTCAGACTTGAGGGTCAAAGTGTGTGATATGATATTTGAAAAGGATTTAGTCTTGCCTGTGACCTTCCTCTGACTTTGGTATGTAGATTGTAAATACATATTTAACAGGTTTTTTAGGGACTAGGGTTAAAGGTTAGGTAGGTGATGAGTCTTACCTGTGGCCTTTAGGGATTAGGGCTAAAGGTTAGGTAGGAGATGAGTCTTACCTGTGACCTTTAGGGACTAGGGTTAAAGGTTAGGTAGGTGATGAGTCTTTCCTGTGACATTTCAGAACCAAGGTTAAAGGTTAGGTATGTGATGTGTTTTAGCTGTGACCTTTAGGGCCTGGGGTTAAAGGTTAGGTACTAGGTTGAGTCTTACCTGTGACCTTTCAGGGCTAGGGTTAAAGGTTAGGTAGGTGATGAGTCTAACCTGTGGCCTTTAGGGACTAGGGTTAAAGGTTAGGTCCTATGTTGAGTCTTACCTGTGACCTTTCGGGACTAGGGTTAAAGGTTAGGTAGGTGATGAGTCTTACCTGTGACCTTTCGGGACTAGGGTTAAAGGTTAGGTACTGTGTTGAGTCTTACCTGTGACTTTTCGGGACTAGGGTTAAAGGTTAGGTAGGCGTTGTGTTTAAGTTGTGACCTTTAGGGACTGGGGTTAAAGGTTAGGTAGGTGATTTCTTACCTGTGACCTTTGCCTTGAAGGGGCTCCCATTGATGTGGGCGGGGCCCCCGTACTTGATGCTGACCAGGTAGTTCCCAGGGGCCATGGGCGTGTAGTGGACGCGGTAACCCTCGGCAACCTCCTGGCACTCCATCTTGACCTTGGAGGGGCCCTCGATGGTCAGAGCCAGGGCCCCCGGGCCTGCCTTGGTGTTGTTGATGACAAAGTCAGACTGGGCACCTGGAGTTATGGAGTTATGGAGGGAGAGAGGGAGAAAGAGAGAGAGAGCACGGGAGAGATTGATTAAATGATTGACAGTGGGCTGATTGACAGATTTCAGATGTAGCTTTGTTAGGGAAGTCCCACAACCCCTAACTCTATGACATCATAGATCAGGTATCGGTTCCATCATGTCTGTTCAGTTTCGGTAAGCGCGCACGCACGCACGCACGCACGCACGCACGCACGCACGCACACTTCAGTGTTCAGTGTTCTCAGTGTGGAACCTGACTCCTGTCTGCCCTCTCTGTCTTAACCAGCACAGCCACAGAAAGGCTTTCTCAAACAATAACCCGCCTCTCACTTCAGAAAGACTGTGTTTCCTATCCAGCTGTAGGCTTTACTCAACTCCATGATGTGACATCAGACACCAGGCAGGGGGAAACATGCTGGGTAACTCGGTAAACATGCTGGGTAACTAGGGTAAACATGCTGGGTAACTAGGGTAAACATGATTGGTAACTAGCGTAAACATGATTGGTAACTAGGGTAAACATGATTGGTAACTAGGGTAAACAATAAACGGATTGAGGGGGGGGGGGGGTATTACCCTTGACATTCCACATGGGCTAGTTCCCATAGTAACGCTTTCCTGCTTCAACAATGAACCAGTCCACCAAAGACACACACACACACACACACACACACACACACACACACACACACACACACACACACACACCTTTGCTTACTTTGGAAACACTGCTACCTAAAGAGTTGGTGCATGACAAACTGAGCCAGTATGAACAAAGTTTGATTAAATACCAAGCTGTTCAGTGAAAGCCTTGAACTCTGGGAGATTTACTACTAAGGATTTTTGTGTGTGTGTGTGTGTGTGTGCGTATTTAGACAGTTAGCTCTGACATTCGGTGTAGGTCTGTGTGTGTGTGTGTGTGCGTATTTAGACAGTTAGCTCAGACATTCAGTGTAGGTGTGTGTGTGTGTGTGTGTGTGTGTTTGCTTAGGGTAGCTAGCCTAAAGCCAGTGCAGGTGTTGTGTGTGTGTGTGTGTGTGTTTGTTTAGACAGTTAGCTCTGACATTAAGTGTAGGTCTGTGTGTGTGTGTGTGTGTGTGTGTGTGTGTGTGTGTGTGAGTGAGTGCTGTCTCACCTGTGGTGCCTCTCTCCAGTCCAGCTCCGTATGCGGTGACCAGCCCTGCCTCTCCGGCCTGCCCCGGCCCTCCCACCCTGACCTGGAACGGGCTCCCGGGGATGTGACCCCCGTTGAACTTCACGTCGATGGAGTGCAGCCCATTCTCCCGCGGGATGAAGCGAATGGCATACTTATCTGACAGGGGTCAAGGGTCAAAGTGAAGGGCTTTAAAAACAAAACACTTTCACATCCAGTCCTCTACAACAACATTGTGTAGGCTTGACCTCCTCTCAGAGAGCAAAGACCACCACGCTCGCTCGCTCGCTCGCTCGCTCACTCACTCACTCACTCACTCACTCACTCACTCACTCACTCACTCACTCACTCACTCACACCGCTGTGCGTCAGACTGTAACTTTGATTGTAAACACATCATTTGACCCCCTTGTGTCAAAGCCCAGGTGAGCTAGGGTGTGACCTCTGACCTGCTTCTATCTGGGACACGGCACACTCCTCCAGGGCTCCAGAGGGGGAGTGGACCTTGGCCTCCACGTCTCCCTGTGCTCCGTTCAGACGCACCGCGAACGAGGCCGGGTGATTGGCTTTCAGACCCGACTCCTAAACGGGGTGAGCAACACCACAGGGTTTAATACACACACACACACACACACAAACCCAACACAGGGTTTAATACACACACACACACACAAACCCAACACAGGGTTTAATACACACACACACACACAAACCCAACACAGGGTTTAATACACACACACACACACAAACCCAACACAGGGTTTTATACACACACACACACACACACACACACACAAACCCAACACAGGGTTTTATACACACACACACACACACACACACACACACACACATACTAACCCAACACAGGGTTTAACACACATACACACACACACAAACCCAACACAGGGTTTAACACACACACACACACACACACACACACACAAACCCAACACAGGGTTTAACACACACACACACACACACACACACACTAACCCAACACAGGGTTTAACACACACACACACACACACACACACACTAACCCAACACAGGGTTTAACACACACACACACACACTGAAGCAGAGAATACATTTGCAAAAAATTAAAAAATACTTTTTTCGCTTTGTCATTATGCGGTATTGTATGTAGAATGTTGAGAATTTTTTTTTATTTAATCCATTTTGGAATTAGGCTGTAACATAATAAAACGAGGAAAAAGTGAAGGGGTACGAATACTTTCTGGATGCACTGTAGATCAGATCTATAACTGTCATTCACACACTAGATCTATACAGATCAGATCTATAGAAACTATATCCATACGACTCATAATCACACACTAGATCCGAGGCGTTCCCAGGCCAGATGAGATATATAATCTCGCCAGCGTGTTCTGGGTCTACCCCGGGGTCTCCTTCCAGTAGGGCGTGCCCGGAAAACCTCCAACGGGAGGCGCCCAGGAGGCATCCTAATCAGATGCCCGAACCACCTCATCTGGCTCCTATAACTGGAAACTATATCTATACAACTTAATCACACACTAGATCTATACAGATCAGATCTATAGAAACTATATCTATACGACTTAATCACACAGTAGATCTATACAGATCAGATCTATAGAAGCTACAAGAAGACAATCAGGCTGGAGATCTGACTAAGTCTATCTACAGGTATTAGGGTTGGGGTTAGGATAACGAATGCAGGTATTATATCAGTTAGAATAAGGGCAGACTGCAGGTATTATATCAGTTAGAATAAGGGCAGACTGCAGGTATTATATCAGTTAGAATAAGGGCAGACTGCAGGTATTATATCAGTTAGAATAAGGGCAGACTGCAGGTATTATATCAGTTAGAATAAGGGCAGACTGCAGGTATTATATCAGTTAGAATAAGGGCAGACTGCAGGTATTATATCAGTTAGAATAAGGGCAGACTGCAGGTATTATATCAGTTAGAATAAGGGCAGACTGCAGGTATTATTTCAGTTAGAATAAGGGCAGACTGCAGGTATTATATCAGTTAGAATAAGGGCAGACTGCAGGTATTATATCAGTTAGAATAAGGGCAGACTGCAGGTATTATATCAGTTAGAATAAGGGCAGACTGCAGGTATTATTTCAGTTAGAATAACTGCAGACTGCAGGTAAATGGAACACTGTTAGCGTCGCTAAGCTAAGGAAACATGAGGGTTCAGGAGGCGTGTCTCTCTGCTGTAGCCAATCAGTGCGCTGTGTCTGTTCACGCTGTTAGGAGCCTTTAACTGAAACAGAGGAACAGCACCAGCAGGTCCACACCGGATTGGCTGGGCTCGTAACCATAGAGCTACCACGAGAAGAATAGACCCTCCCTTCTGTTCTACGGGTGGTTATGTGAATGACATTACACCGTCCAGAGGTCTGTGTGTGTGTGAGTGTGTGTGTGTGTGTGTGTGTGTGTGTGTGGATCCTGAGGTAGTTCCTGTTCTAAAGCGCTGTGTGTCTGTTCTACTCGTGGTAGCTCTGCGCCCGGTGCGGAGGCGCGTCCTCGTGTCTCACCTGAAGGCCGCTCACAGTCAGGCGCCGCGCGTCGTTGTCGGGGGCGACCACGGGCACCAGGTAGGGGCTGTCTGGGATGTGCTGCTCGTTGAACTTTATCGACACCTCGTAGTCACCTAGGCAACACAGCAAAACAAAGAACTTCATTAACACACAATGAAGCAAAAAACATTTCAGTCCTCAAAGGTCCTGTATCTCCGCCACAATCTATCCTCAACCTCCCCCTTCATCCCCCCCTCCCCTCTCTCCCCCTTGGTCCCCCAATCTCCTCTCCCGCATCTCCCTCTCTGTTTCACCTAACCCCTCCCCCCTCTATCCCCGTCTCACCCCTGTGTCTCCCCCCTGTCTCCCTCCTTACCGGGCTCCTGGGCTACGTAGGACACTCCACAGGATCCATCCCCCTGTCTCCCCCTGTCTCCCTCCTTACCGGGCTCCTGGGCTACGTAGGACACTCCACAGGATCCATCCCCCTGTCTCCCCCTGTCTCCCCCCCCTTACCGGGCTCCTGGGCTACGTAGGACACTCCACAGGATCCATCCCCCTGTCTTCCCCCTGTGTCCCCCCCTTACCAGGCTCCTGGGCTACGTAGGACACTCCACAGGATCCATCTTTGCGGTCCTCAAAGGACAGCTCTGCTCTGCTGGGGCCCTCCACAGCGATAGACAGCCCCCCCGCCCCCGCCTCCCGGGTCCAGATGCTGAACTCCGCTGTGGATACACACACACACACGCACGCACGCACACACAGAGACACACATACACACACACACGCGCACGCACGCACGCACGCATACACACACAAAGAAACACACACACACACACACACACACACACGTACAGAAGGAGACTATAAGACTGCATATAACATATTGATTTGATGAGCATTAAAATCAGTTATATACGTGTGTGTGTGTGTGTGTGTGTGTGTGTGTACCTGGCGCTCCAGCCTCGGCCCTCTCCAGCCCGGAGCCCCCTGCCGTCACCTTGTTGGCCCCCCCCTCCCCCAGCGGCCCCACAGTGAACTGGAAGGGGCTCCCAGGGACGTGTTGCCCCCGGAAACGCACGCTCACACTGTGCACGCCCATCTCCACGGGAACGAAGCGCACGCAGTAGGTGTTGTTACCCATGGCGACCATCTCTGCTGGCTGGGTGACTCCTGAGGGGCTGGTGACCTCTGCCGTGACCTCGTGGATATCGATCTCTGAGGGGTCAAAGGGCAGGGAGGAGAACGGACCAATGAGACGAGGGTGAAAGCGTTCCTCCAGCAGCAGGCTGACCCACAGGTCATGAAGCCCAGGACAAGCTGCTTAACGTGGGGAGGAAAGGGCAGTGCAGTGGGTCTCTGGCCATGCTAACTAAATAAAACATTCTGCAAATAATAGGGTTCATAGCAGCACATAAGGAGGCTATGATGAATATGAATATGACTAAACTCCATTCAGTTCAGGGTGTCACATGGTGTTCAGGGGGCATTGGGAACGAGGAACATAAAGACATTTGTACCAATGTTGTCCATATGTAAAGACACACACACACACGCACACGCACACGCACACGCAGAATGGGTATGGTCCCGCGTGTTGTCATGCCAACCTGCCAGCCGGGAGAAGCCTAGCGACGCCCGGTCTTAACAACACACCCTCCAGTCCTGCAGAGGGCAGCACTGCTCTGCGGGGCCAGGAAGCAGACACCCACATCCTGCCATGGGTCTTGCCCAGCACCAGACCTGACACCCCCGACACCCTCCTGGGAGACCCAGGAGAGAGGCCCTGTCCTGGGGCAGTGTATCGGCGCCGGGCCCCCGACCACCAGAGGGAGTAGCAGGAGCACTGGAGACCCCCAGAACGAGACGCACCACACAGAGCCTCACGAGACAGTGCCAGAAGAAACCATGTGACTAAGAGAAGAAAGAAGGAAAGAAAGAAGGAAAGAAAGAAGGAAAGAAAGAAAGAAAGAAAGAAGGAAAGAAAGAAGGAAAGAAGGAAGGAAAGAGGTCAGAGACAGGAGGAGGAGGAGGAGGAGGGAACAGAGAAAGGAAAGGGGGATCAGAATGACAGAACAGGAAGTGGACAGATGACGGACAATGCAGTAAACTGTGGACAGGTATAGTTCAGCAGAACAAGCGAAGAAGAAGAAAGTCCCTCCTTCCCTAGCACCCACCACCCACCGCCTCCCTACCCATAATCCTACCACGCTATACCTGAGACTCACTGCTCGCTCTCTCTCTCTCTCCGTGTGTGTGTGTGTGTGTGTGTGTAATCCAGAGTTAGACATGGCTGGTTCTAATATTACTGTGTGTGTGTGTGTGTGTGTGTGTGTGTGTGTCTAAAGCAGAGTTTGATGTGTCTACATGTGGTTTGACTCTGGGTGTCATCAGTGGCTCTGAGAACAGTTAGAGACCAATGACTTCACACTGCAACCAGCCCAACTCCAGGCCAAATACACACTCCGAACATCACTAATCCCAGATACACACACCGAACATCACTACTCCCAGATACACACTCCGAACATCACTACTCCCAGATACACACACCGAACATCACTACTCCCAGATACACACACCGAACATCACTACTCCCAGATACACACACCGAACATCACTACTCCCAGATACACACTCCGAACATCACTACTCCCAGATACACACTCCGAACATCACTACTCCCAGATACACACTCCAAACAGAACATCACTACTCCCAGATACACACTCCAAACAGAACATCACTACACTGAGGGGAGAAACAGCGCTGTTAGCCAGGGCACGTCTGTGTGGTGGAGGAGGAGGAGGAGGAGGAGGGGGGGAGGAGGAGGAGGGGATTCTCACCAGGGATCTTCAGGTTGAGGTCACACACGCTGCCCACACTAGCAATGGAGGCGGCCTTCTGGCGTCGCGTGATGCTCTCTCTGATCCGCCCCTCTCCTGTCACTCGCACAGTGAACGGACTGCCTGGGGGGCAAACAGAAACAGCTTCAACTTCCTCATTACACCACAACAAGAGCTCCAAAGTGGTTAGAACAAGGGATTTGTAGTCCATTCAGATGTTGTAGGCTAATTAAATAAGGGCTTTGAAGGCATTGCTTGAGCGTGCTAAAATTAGACTACAAATCCATGGTAAAATCAGCTCACTAAATTAAAACTATTGATTTACTGTCCATGCAGAAGGTCGGCCTAGACATGGTTATCCACTGTGAGTGTGTGTGTGTGTGTGTGTGTCCTACCGGGCACGTGGTCCTCAGCAAAGCGGATGGAGATGATGTAGGCCCCTGGCTCAGAGGGACAGTAGGACACTCCACACGTCCCGTCCTCCTGGTCCTCTGTCTGGATGTCCACCTTACTGGGACCCTCGATAGACAGGGCCAGCCCCCCGTAGCCTGCACACACACACACACACACACGTCAGGCGCTGGGAACTTTACAGCATGACTTTTCCAACCTGGGCGTGAACTAAAGGAGAGAGAGTAACCATGACAACCTAGCTGAGGTCACCTGACCCCTCATCACTATGCCAACCTAGTTGATGTAATCCGTACATCACCACCTATGGAGGTACAGTGGTGGCTGATGTAATCTGTATGTTTGTGTGTGTGTTGTAAGGGAAATGTACACCTATGGAGGTACAGTGGTGGCTGATGTAATCTGTATGTGTGTGTGTGTGTTGTAAGGGAAATGTTGGCATCCTCACGGATGTTTAAGACTAAACTGGTGTTCCAATGTGGGGGAAGGGTCAGAGTGAAGACCAGGTCACCAAAGAGACAGTGTGTGCCTTTTGGAGACACTAAAGGCTTTAGTTTTGTATCTTAGACATAACATAAATGATGTCTACGTGTCCTATGTACGTGTCCTTATTAATGCTGATTATGTCCACTCCCCTCCACCTTGACCAATGGGATGATTGTTATCTTAGACCAATATACTCGTTTCAACCTTGTCAACTAATCAGAATTTGCTATATCGTTAGTGAACTCACTGTAGAAATTTCTCTGTGTACAGACTCTGACTCAGACTCTGTAGTCATCAATACAATTGTACTTGATCTTTTCACGGTTTCTCCCTCTCATTAATTGGTTATTTTCTGTCAGATTGAAATTATCCATTACAATGTACAGCAGTGTTTGATGTAATCTGTATGTATGTATGTACAGCAGTGTTTGATGTAATCTGTATGTATGTATGTACAGCTGTGTCTGATGTAATCTGTATGTATGTATGTATGTATGTACAGCAGTGTCTGATGTAATCTGTATGTATGTATGTACAGCAGTGTCTGATGTAATCTGTATGTATGTATGTACAGCAGTGTCTGATGTAATCTGTATGTATGTATGTACAGCTGTGTCTGATGTAATCTGTATGTATGTATGTATGTATGTACAGCTGTGTCTGATGTAATCTGTATGTATGTATGTACAGCAGTGTCTGATGTAATCTGTATGTATGTATGTATGTACAGCTGTGTCTGATGTAATCTGTATGTATGTATGTACAGCAGTGTCTGATGTAATCTGTATGTATGTATGTACAGCAGTGTCTGATGTAATCTGTATGTATGTATGTACAGCTGTGTCTGATGTAATCTGTATGTATGTATGTACAGCTGTGTCTGATGTAATCTGTATGTATGTATGTATGTATGTACAGCTGTGTCTGATGTAATCTGTATGTATGTATGTACAGCAGTGTCTGATGTAATCTGTATGTATGTATGTATGTACAGCTGTGTCTGATGTAATCTGTATGTATGTATGTACAGCAGTGTCTGATGTAATCTGTATGTATGTATGTACAGCAGTGTCTGATGTAATCTGTATGCATGTATGTACAGCTGTGTCTGATGTAATCTGTATGTATGTATGTACAGCTGTGTCTGATGTAATCTGTATGTATGTATGTACAGCAGTGTCTGATGTAATCTGTATGCATGTATGTACAGCAGTGTCTGATGTAATCTGTATGCATGTATGTACAGCGGGAGGGGGGGGGGTCTCACCTGCTTCCCGGGTGTCCACCACAAAGCTGGCCATGTCAAAGGTCTGCCCCTCCTCTAAGCCCCGCCCATAGGCCTTGACCCGGGAGGCGTCGCCGATCTCTGATTGGACCACCATGATGGTGATGGGGCTGTTGGCCACGTGACGGCCATGTTTCTTAATGCTCACCAGGTGTTCCCCCACCTCCCGCGGGATGAAGGAGATACCTGGGGGACAATAATATACAATCATAATAATACAATAACTAATTATATAATAACCCTAAACTTAACCCCCACAGGATGAAGGAGATACCTGGGGGACAGGTAAATCATAATAATACAATAACCTTAAACATATCCCCTAACCCTAACCCCCTAACTAATAATATAATAACTAATTATATAATAACTCTTACACCCTAACTAATAATAAAATAACTAATTATATAATAACCCTAACCCCTGCGGGATGAACAGTGACAAATAGTAGGCACGGCTCATTGTGTGTGTGTGTGTGTGTGTGTGTGTGTGTGTGTGTGTGTGTGTGTGTGTGTGTGTGCAGACCTATGTGGTTGTTGGCCATCCTCTTCAGCAGGCAGGGCTCGGTGTGTGTGTGTGTGTGTGTGTGTGTGTGTGTGTGTGCAGACCTATGTGGTTGTTGGCCATCCTCTTCAGCAGGCAGGGCTCGGTGTGTGTGTGTGTGTGTGTGTGTGTGTGTGTGTGTGTGTGTGCAGACCTATGTGGTTGTTGGCCATCCTCTTCAACAGGCAGGGCTCGTCGCAGCCAGAGGGGGCTTTGATGCTGGCTGTCAGAATGCTCAGGTCTGTCTCATTGATGTCCAGGGAGAAGTCTGCTGCCGAGCCCAGCTTCACCGCGGAGCGACGGTTACTATCCTCTGAACACACACACACTTATATTATTTGTTACTGACTTCATGTTACATAGATTAGAACACAAACATGGCTCTTTTATAACATTATATTATTATTATATTACAACGAACTTCATATTACATAGACTATAGAACACAAGCATGGCTATCTTATAATACTGTATTATATTATTATTATATAATAACAGACTTGATGTCACACAGACTATAGAACACAAACATGGCTCTTTTACAACATTATATAATTATATTATTATATTATAACAGACTGGATGTTACAAAGATTAAAGGTCCACTTCCTCCTCGTTTTATCATGTCATTAATGATCAATACACACTATCCCATTCCAGCTCTGGTTTTATCTCGGATCCACACTATCCTATTCCAGCTCTGGCCTTATCTCTGATCCACACTATCCTATTCCAGCTCTGGCCTTATCTCTGATCCA
>JAPMUY010006998.1:185000-210000 GCA_026901105.3 Galaxias olidus
GTTACGTTGGTTCAGGCTAGGTAACGTTGTTTTAACGTTAGTATAACGTGACGTTGGTTCAGGCTAGGTAACGTTGTTTTAACGTTGGTTCGGGCTAGGTAACGTTGTTTTAACGTTGGTTCAGGCTAGGTAACGTTGTTTTAACGTTAGTATAACGTGACGTTGGTTCAGGCTAGGTAACGTTGTTTTAACGTTGGTTCAGGGTAGGTAACGTTGTTTTAACGTTGGTTCAGGGTAGGTAACGTTGTTTTAACGTTGGTTCAGGCTAGGTAACGTTGTTTTAACGTTGGTTCAGGGTAGGTAACGTTGTTTTAACGTTGGTTCAGGGTAGGTAACGTTGTTTTAACGTTGGTTCAGGCTAGGTAACGTTGTTTTAACGTTGGTTCAGGCTAGGTAACGTTGTTTTAACGTTGGTTCAGGCTAGGTAACGTTGTTTTAACGTTGGTTCAGGCTAGGTAACGTTGTTTTAACGTTGGTTCAGGCTAGGTAACGTTGTTTTAACGTTGGTTCAGGGTAGGTAATGACAGTGGTGATCTGAGGAACAAAGAATGCTCATAAAACCTCTAGCATGGAGAGTTCATTAGTTACCCTGCATACCTGCAGACACACACAGACACACACATCTATCCCATCACACACACACACACACATTCCTCTACCCCCCGTCGTTTCCTTCTCTATGAGGTCAATAAACTCTCAGCGCTGTTTAACTCTGTCTCATGAAGCCACATCACATTCTACCTCTGCATGTCAACATCACCTGTCAACAACAATAAACACACGAACTTCATGAGGGAACAAACTAGGGCTCCGGACCTCAAAGGTATTTCCTTTACTGGTATCATTAAACTAACTATCATGCTTTAATGATTCATAAAGGCTACGGATGTCTTTACCAAAAACAACCACAAGCATCAAGCAACCTTAAACACCACATTCCCAGCTAAAGCCCTAACCCCACTGAAGATCTTTCTATTGTGAATTGGTTTGTTTGATTGTGTTTGAGTAGAAAAACAGTTTAGTCTCAACTTAACAAACATACTTATTCATGACCGGTATAGCCCACTTAGGTTATCTAAAGCCCAGCTCCCCTCGCCTGGCGGTCCAGAGGGCCTAAACCCAGCGCCCCCCTCCCTCCCTGCTGGAGGCTCACCTGTGATGTGCGTTCCTCCGTAGGTGATGTTGACGTGGTAGAGCCCCGGGGTGAAAGGTACGTACTCCACACTGCAGCTGCCATCTTTGTTATCCTTACAGGACATCTTGGACTCAGACGGGCCCTCTACTGTGATGCCCAGCCCCCCAATGCCCGCCCCTCTGCACACACACACACACACACACACACACACACATTCATAGAGATACACACACAGAGACACAGAGAGAGAAACACACACACACACACACACACACACACACAGATAAGTATTTCATAGTAAATTAATTACTGAATTACTGTCAGAGACAAGCTGACTAGCTAAATTACTGACTGACTGACTGACTGGCTAGAGAACTGGCTGACTGACTGAATGACTGTCTGGCTGGCTGGCTGACTGGCTGACTGGTTAACTGACTGACTGTCTGGCTGGCTGACTGGTTAACTGACTGACTGACTGGTTAACTGACTGACTGACTGTCTGGCTGGCTGACTGGCTGGTTAACTGACTGACTGACTGGTTAACTGACTGACTGACTGACTGTCTGGCTGGCTGGCTGGCTGACTAACTGGCTGGCTGGCTGGCTGGTTAACTAACTGGCTGGCTGGTTAACTAACTGGCTGGCTGACTGACTGTCTGGCTGGCTGACTGACTGGCTGGTTAACTGACTGACTGACTGGTTAACTGACTGACTGACTGTCTGGCTGGCTGACTGGCTAGAGAACTGACTGACTGACTGGTTAACTGACTGACTGACTGACTGTCTGGCTGGCTGGCTGGTTAACTAACTGGCTGGCTGGCTGGCTGGCTGGCTGACTGTCGTGCACCTGGTGACGATGTTGAAGTTGTTGGGCTGTTGGGTCAGGGCGTGTTTGAGTCCTGGACCCTCAGCCACCACCCGGGTGGGGTCACAGCCCTCGGCCACGCCCACGGAGAAGGGGCTCCTAGGAATTGGAGTGTTGTCATAGAGGACCTCCACACTGTGGGCTCCTGGCGTTAACACACACAATACAGCATGAAGAACAACATAGTTATATTACAATAACATCATTAGAATACATGATGAATAACAGCAGAGTTATATTACAATAACATCATTAGAATACATGATGAATAACAGCAGAGTTCTACTAGAGTAACATCATGATTGACAGTACCGTTCCATTAGAATAATGACTAACAGTACCGTTCCATTAGAATAATGACTAACAGTACCGTTCCATTAGAATAATGACTAACAGTACCGTTCCATTAGAATAATGACTAACAGTACCGTTCCATTAGAATAATGACTAACAGTACCGTTCCAGTAGAATAATGACTAACAGTACCGTTCTCGTAGGGCGTGTACTCCACGGCGTAGGTTCCGTCGGCCCGGTCCGACACCAGACAGTCGGTCAGCGCTCCAGACGGGTTGGTGACCCGGGCAGTGACGTGGTCCCCCCCTCTACGGGACAGAGAGCGCCCGTCCACCGTGAAGTCTGTGGTGGCCTCCCGGAACACAGCTACCAGGAGAGGAAAGGGTTAAAAGGAGGGCAGGGGGGGAAGGGAGAGGGTATGGCGGTGGGTAGGGGGAGGGGCTATCAGGTTAATGGGGGTCCCAGGCTGAATAGAGTAATGGTGGTCTGTCACCAACATGCCTGCTCAGCTTTTATTCCACAGGGGCCCCAGAATCTCTACAGAACAAAAGGAATCGTGATGAATAAACGTCTCTGTGTGGCCTGGGTCGCTCTAAACTTTATCTTTACTGGACAGACATGGTAGATGTAGTCTCATAAGACATCTATCAGCATGGGAACTGCAAACAGGGAGCCCTTTGACAGAGGAGGCTTCAGGGGAAATCACCTACAACATTTACACAGAACGTTTCTGTGTGTCAGATCAAAAAGACACCTGAGAGCTTTCCTTATGAAAATGACCTATAACCCTAACCCAATTAGGTGACCTATAACCCTAACCCAGTCAGATGACCTCACCTTTGCCCTCCACTCCCGGGCCGAACACTTTGACCTTTGAGGTGTCGACAGCGGGCTCCACGCTGACCTTAGCGGGGAACGCGGGCACGGCCTTGCCCCCGTACCTCAGCAGCAGGGTGTACAGGCCCGCCGTTAGGGGCACATAGGTCACGGTGTAGGTGCCATCTTTGTTGTCCAGCACCTCTGTCTGGGCTTTGCCAGAACCCGGAGTGGATCCCGGAGCGGAGTCTGGCACTGCCTCCAGACTGAGCAGACCCGGTCCAGCTCTGGAGCAGTCCACGTTCAGCACGCTGGTCTCTCCCACCTGCAACAGAACAGAACCTCAACACACAGGAGACAAGGCAGGGCAGTGCCTTGCTCAGAGGCACAACAAATCATAGAAGTGGATTTTAAATATTTGCGAGTATATATAAGAGAGTTACAGAGTGAAGTGAGATAGACATACTCTCAAAGTAAAAAAGAGAAGAGGACTATGGAGAGAGAGAGATTTAAAGAGATTTAAAAAGAGAAGAGGACTATGGAGAGAGAGAGATTTAAAGAGATTTAGCGAGGAAGAAAGTAATATTTATCTCATGACAAGGTTATCACCTTGGCCTTTTTCAGCCCTGACCCTGACGCCACGACCTTGGAGGGGTCAAAGGGCATCTGGAGGTGTGCGTGGAAAGGTGAGCCGGGGATGTGGACCTCCTCAAACAGGATGTTGACCAGGTACTCCCCGGGCTCAGTGGGCAGGTAGGACACAGAGCAGGTGCCGTCCCCGTTATCAGAGCACTCTATCTTAGCCTCCGTGGGGCCCTCCACCGTGAGGCCCAGGCCCCCGGTGCCAGCACCTTTAGTGTCTATGGTGAACTCAGCCGCACGGCCCACCAGCCCGCCTTTCAGACCCGGCCCAAACGCCTTCACCTGAGGGGGGACAAGTTAGTCACACCTGGGGGGGGGGGTTACCTGACTCAAACACACACACACACACACACACACATATATAGCTAGTACATTTGTTTAATTATAGCTATTTGTTAGTTTCTATTCTGAGAGTGGCTATCTCTCTGGATCTGGGAAATGTAGTCACTCCAGACACTCCAGTAGGACTACAGACCTTGCTGGGGTCTGGTGGGAGCTGTGCCTCCACTGGGAAGGGACTTCCAGAGACAGGGTGTCCATCGTAGGTGACAGTGACCGCGTAGGGCCCCTCCTCCCTGGGGACGTAGTGAACCAGGCTGCTGCCCGTCTGAGCCTCCACAGAGCAGGGCACTGCCCGGCCACTCGGCCCGCTCACCACCACCTCCAGGCGGCCCTGACCACCCGCCTCCTTGGTGCTCACTGCAAACTCCTGGTCCTGACCCACCTCCACTCCTAGAGAAAGAGAGGGATAGAGAGAGAGAGAGGGACAGAGAGAGAGAGAGAGACAGAGACAGAGAGAGAGACAGAGACAGAGAGAGAGAGATATTTATATGATTGGACAATGGGTGCATAGGGCTACAGGGTTTGGTTGATGTTAAAGTGATTGGCAAGTGTTACTTACTGCCGTCCAATCCGTCAATCAGCACCTTGCTGAGGTCCAGGGGTGCAGCCACGCCCACAGTGAAGGGGCTACGGGGGATGGGGTCTCCCCCAAATGTCACCGTTATCACCACCTCCCCCTGGGAAAAAACACACACATCCATTATCACCACCTCCCCCTGGGAAAAAACACACACATCCATTATCACCACCTCCCCCTGGGAAAAAACACACACATCCATTATCACCACCTCCCCCTGGGAAAAAACACACACATACATTATCAACACCTCCCCCTGGGAAAAAACACACACATCCATTATCACCACCTCCCCCTGGGGAAAAACACACGCATCCATTATCACCACTTCCCCCCTGCAGCAAAACACACACATCTATTATCAACACCTCCCCCTGCAGCAAAACACACACATCCATTATCAACACCTCCCCCTGCAGCAAAACACACACATCCATTATCACCACTTCCCCCTGCAGCAAAACACACACACATCCATTATCAACACCTCCCCCTGCAGCAAAACGCACACATCCATTATCACCACTTCCCCCTGGGACCAAACACACACATCCATTATCACCACCTCCCCCTGGGACCAAACACAACACACATTCACAGAGACTTTATAAAGAAGGTATATGACGGTATGTGTACCTGTAGTACAGGTGTGTGTGTGTGTGTGTGTGTGTGTGTGTGTGCCTGTTGTACAGGTGTGTGTGTGTGTGTGTGTGTGTGTATGTGACAGCGTGTGTACCTGTTGTACAGGTGTGTATGTGACAGTGTGTGTACCTGCTGTACAGGTGTGTATGTGACAGTGTGTGTACCTGTTGTACAGGTGTGTGTGTGACAGTGTGTGTACCTGCTGTACAGGTGTGTATGTGACAGTGTGTGTACCTGCTGTACAGGTGTGTGTGTGACAGTGTGTGTACCTGCTGTACAGGTGTGTGTGTGTGTGTGTGTGTGTGTGTAACAGTGAGGAGCTCTCACCGGTTGTGTGTACCTGCTGTACAGGTGTGTACCTGTTGTACAGGTGTGTATGTGACAGTGTGTGTACCTGCTGTACAGGTGTGTATGTGACAGTGTGTGTACCTGCTGTACAGGTGTGTATGTGACAGTGTGTGTACCTGTTGTACAGGTGTGTATGTGACAGTGTGTGTACCTGCTGTACAGGTGTGTGTGTGTGTGTGTACCTGTTGTACAGGTGTGTATTTGACAGTGTGTGTACCTGCTGTACAGGTGTGTATGTGACAGTGTGTGTACCTGTTGTACAGGTGTGTATTTGACAGTGTGTGTACCTGCTGTACAGGTGTGTATGTGACAGTGTGTGTACCTGTTGTACAGGTGTGTATTTGACAGTGTGTGTACCTGCTGTACAGGTGTGTATGTGACAGTGTGTGTACCTGCTGTACAGGTGTGTATGTGACAGTGTGTGTACCTGCTGTACAGGTGTGTATGTGACAGTGTGTGTACCTGCTGTACAGGTGTGTATGTGACAGTGTGTGTACCTGCTGTACAGGTGTGTATTTGACAGTGTGTATTTGACAGTGTGTGAGTAGTCGTAGTTGTCTATGATGTCAAAGTCTTTGACGGCGTTTCCTTTCCCGGTACCGGAGAACTTAACGTCTACTGGAGCTTTCCCGGCTCCTTTGGAGTGCACTGTGAAGTGGGTGGGCTTCCCGCACTCCGGGCCTACAGGGGGCGACAGAACACATCCTCACCGTTCAAACACACGTGGAGCTTGATTTACAGTGGATAATTCTTAACAGTGATTAGATGAGTAATTTCATGTTGTATCATATCCAAACCATTTGAATAAGGTACTTGTTATTGTACACAGTATGTCATGTTGATATGAATGATAACAATGGTGTTATTCTCACCACTGCGCGCCAGCCCTGGTCCCTCAGCCTTGACCTTGGAGGCATCATGGGAAGGTTCAACTTTGACCTTGAAGGGGCTGATCGGGATCTCCTGCAAGCAAACAGGAAACAGGAAATTGAATTTAGCGAACAATAGTGTCGCCATGGAAACAGGACGTCATAACCCAAAGGCCTCGATAAAGATGTGTAGGGAGGTGTGCGTGTGCGTGTGTGACCCACCTTGTCAGTGAAGAGCACCTTGATGGTGAGGCGTCCTGCTCCTGGAGGGAGGTATTTAACGGTGATGGTGTCGTTGGCGTTGGGGATGATGTCAAAGTCCACGTCCTCCTCTTTGTCACTGATCATGTTCGCTTCACACTTAATCCCCACGCTCACATCCCCTACACACACAGCAACACGTTACATAACCCTAACCATAACCCCTAACCCTAACCCTAACCCCACGCTCACATCCCATACACACACAGCAACACGTAACCTTAACCCTAACCCTAACCCTAACCCCACGCTCACATCCCCTACACACACAGCAACACGTAACCTTAACCCTAACCCTAACCCCACGCTCACATCCCCTACACACACAGCAACACGTTACATAACCCTAACCCCACGCTCACATCCCATACACACACAGCAACACGTTACATAACCCTAACCCCACGCTCACATCCCATACACACACAGCAACACGTTACATAACCCCTAACCCCACGCTCACATCCCCTACACACACAGCAACACGTTACATAACCCTAACCATAACCCCTAACCCCACGCTCACATCCCATACACACACAGCAACACGTTACATAACCCTAACCATAACCCCTAACCCCACGCTCACATCCCATACACACACAGCAACACGTTACATAACCCTAACCATAACCCCTAACCCCACGCTCACATCCCCTACACACACAGCAACACGTTACATAACCCTAACCATAACCCCTAACCCTAACCCTAACCCCACGCTCACATCCCATACACACACAGCAACACGTTACATAACCTTAACCCCTAACCCTAACCCTAACCCTAACCCCACAGTAACACCAGACATGTCACAGAGCACAACTACATAGAAACAACAGGCTAGTTACACAGAGCACAACTACATAGAAACAACAGGCTAGTTACATAGAGCACAACTACATAGAAACAACAGGCTAGTTACACAGAGCACAACTACATAGAAACAACAGGCTAGTTACATAGAGCAGTTACACAGAAAAGGTAGTTAACATCATAGAGTAATAAAATATTTATACAAAATAAAAAAGCACAATTAAGAAGAGTACATTTCATACGAGAATGTAAATAGGTGTGTATTGAGGGAAAGCAGCAGGGTCTATGAAAGGTTGGCTCCCTCCCGGAGGAATGTCAAAGGAATGCTGAGAATGAATGAACCTCTCCCAGAGAGCAGAAGTAGGCCAACGACGAGCATACTCAGGACCTTAGTGGGGGGGAGGGGGGGGAGGTCCTGTCTGCTCAGGACCTTAGTGGGGGGGGGGGGGGGGGGGGGGTCCTGTCTGCTCAGGACCTTAGTGGGGGGGGGGGGGGGGGGTCCTGTCTGCTCAGGACCTTAGTGTGGGGGGGGGGGGGGGTCCTGTCTGCTCAGGACCTTAGTGGGGGGGGGGGGTCCTGTCTGCTCAGGACCTTAGTGGGGGGGGGGGGTCCTGTCTGCTCAGGACCTTAGTGGGGGGGGGGGGGGTCCTGTCTGCTCAGGACCTTAGTGGGGGGGGGGGGGGTCCTGTCTGCTCAGGACCTTAGTGGGGGGGGGGGGGGTCCTGTCTGCTCAGGACCTTAGTGGGGGGGGGGGTCCTGTCTGCTCAGGACCTTAGTGGGGGGGGGGGGGGGGTGACGACAGTCTAGGGGGTGATGGGAAAGGGGGAGGTGGGGGGACTGTTTGTGTCCAACGTTGTAAAGGCAGCACATTGGGTGAGGGAAGAGGGAGGGGGCTGGGGGGGGAGGAAGTCTGTGCCTGAAAGCGCTGGGTGTGGTGGGTGGGGGTAAGAGCAGGGCGTGGCGGGGGGGGGACGGGGGACAAAGACCGCCTCAGGGTTCGTTACTACCCTCCCTTCCTCCTCCTCCAGATCGTTTGTCTTGAACTCTGTACACAGGCCTCAGCATGCAGAAAGCAGGTGTGTGTGTGTGTTGTTCCCTCTCCACCACAGAGAGAGTGTGTGTGTGTGTGTGTGTGTATTTGTACACTCCACCACAGAGAGTGATTGATGACTCTACATGTTTGAGGTCTGAAGTCATGAACAGGACATGCCATGTAAAGGTGTGTGCCGTGCTTCTCACTATCAGGCAACCACAACACTCCACTCAACCCAGAGAGACAGTGTGTGTGTGTGTGTGTGTGTGTGTGTGTGTGTGTGTGTGTGCTTACCCTCCCCTGCCTCAGTGCAGTCTACAGTGAAGTGTGTGGGTGTGTGTGTGTGTGTGTGCTTACCTCCCCTGCCTCAGTGCAGTCTACAGGGAAGTGTGTGTGTGTGTGTGTGTGTGTGTGTGTGTGTGTGTGTGCTTACCCTCCCCTGCCTCAGTGCAGTCTACAGTGAAGTGTGTGGGTTCGTTGGCCTTCAGCCCTGTCCTCTCCACTCCAGGACCAAACACTTTGACTTTGTGAGGGTGGCTCCCCTTTCCCACGCCCACCTGGGAGACACAGCACACACAATCAAACACTCCCCATGGTTACCTGGGAGACGGACAAACACCCTCACGCCCACCCGGGATACACAGGGACACACAATCAAACACAAACTATGGTCACCTTAGAAACACAGAGAAACACAAACACTCCACTACGCCCACCTGGGATATAAAGGGACATACAATCAAACGCTCCTTATAGTCAGCAGGGAGCCACACAAACACAAACTGGGAAACACAAGGACAAACAATCAAACACTACTTCCATTTCCCATGGAGACACAGTCAAACACAGGGTCTGCTCTCCCCTAGCAGGCTTGAGGGTGGTGTCAGTAGGAGTGACATAGGAACACACACACACACACACACACCCACCCACACCCACACCCACACCCACCCCCACCCACCTACCCACACACCCACACTAGATGTTATGTGTATATCTGAATAGCAGGAGGTTGTAAAGAGGGGTGGGAGGGATCTTCTCATTCTCCAGCTATTATCTAGACGACATCAACATGTTTACAGACTAAAAACAACACAGCAGAGTCTGAGACCAAACATGTTAAAAACACGGTAAGATAATAACAGATCATGCAAGAGAAGCACACAACACAAGTATGCACATGACCACATGAGGCTGAGGCGAAGGTTTGATTTATTAACACTCAGGGTTTGTTATTAAACGTGAATAAGCAGTGCGTCGACAGATTCATCTTACTGCCTTTATGTTCAGGTTTGGACGCTAATCAGCAATGACACACACACATTAGCACGCCATGCTATCAGAGCTCAGCAAAGCCAGGCTTGTGGGACTGCAACAAATACTCATTAGGTTCATACTATAAATCTCTATAGCAACAGCAATCAGATTGGTGAATATTAGTACAAAGTTAAAAAAATATTGCAATTAAAAAAAGGTAGTTGGTTACAGTGCAAAACAAATTAGTCAGTGCTTGTGTTGATTAAGTAGTGTTAAATTGTTACATAATTCAAAACCTTTCAACATATCCATCAAAATTAAAATGAATCAACAACTTTATAAAACAACAATTGAATATGAAATCAGCACAATACTATCATCTTCTGTCATTCAAACAAGTTGTGGTTTCATCGACGGTAAATACACTGAGCACAAATCATTATTAGTGAGATCTATTATACTCATGACAACTTAATAAAATGCTGATTTCCATCTGGTTACATTCATTCTGTTCTATCTGAAAAGCTGTATGTCTAGTGGACAGCCAGGGTTAGAGGTCTATGTGTTAGGGTTAGAGGTCAGCTATATGAATGGGTTAAAGCTGTATGTCTAGTGGACAGCCAGGGTTAGAGCTAAGCTATATGAATGGGTTAGGGTTAAGCTATATGTTAGGGTTCAGCTATATGAATGGGTTAGGGTTAAGCTATATGTTAGGGTTAGAGTTCAGCTATATGAATGGGTTAGGGTTAAGCTATATGAATGGGTTAGGGTTAAGCTATATGAATGGTTTAGCGTTAAGCTATATGTTAGAGTTCAGCTATATGAATGGGTTAGGGTTAAGCTATATGAATGGGTTAGGGTTAAGCTATATGAATGGGTTAGGGTTAAGCTATATGTTAGGGTTAGAGTTCAGCTATATGAATGGGTTAGGGTTAAGCTATATGAATGGGTTAGGGTTAAGCTATATGAATGGGTTAGGGTTAAGCTATATGAAGGGGTTAGGGTTAAGCTATATGAATGGGTTAGGGTTAAGCTATATGAAGGGGTTAGGGTTAAGCTATATGAAGGGGTTAGGGTTAAGCTATATGAAGGGGTTAGGGTTAAGCTATATGAAGGGGTTAGGGTTAAGCTATATGAAGGGGTTAGGGTTAAGCTATATGAAGGGGTTAGGGTTAAGCTAAAGCGTTAACCTGATTATTCAGTCTGAGACCAGGTATGGACCTGTCGCTGTAATAACCTAAGCTCACGCAGAGGAAAGTCTGGCTTTATGATATCTCAATGACTGACAAGATCAGAGCTAGAACAGTAGGTTTAGGGTTGAGGTTAGGGTTAGGGGTTAAGGGTTAGGAGTTAAGCCTCTACTGTCCGTATGTGCGTCTCTCCTCAGTGATGATTACCACAGGGTTAGGGGTTAAGTGTTTGGGGTTAGGTTTCTACTGTCCGTAGGTGCGTCTCTCCTCTGTGAATTCAGTGATGATTATCACAGGCCTTTTCCCTTTACCCTTAGAAAGGGATCCTGATTGGATAACACCAGCACTCCAATTTGTTTCAGTTAACTCTGATTGGACTAGATTAGTGCGCCTAGCTGTAACAAAGGATTCTGATTGGCTGCGGTTAGTGCTTCCTGTCCCAGCGGTGGGCTGTGATTGGCTTACCCTGAAGGGGCTGTTAGGAACGCTGGCTCCGGCCCAGGTCATGGATACGGTGTGTTTGAGGGAAGAAGTCGGCGTGTAGGAGCAGCCGTACACGCCCTCGCCCTTACTTTTCACCTTAACATCCACAGGCACTCCATCGGCATCCTGGGAAATGGAGTTTACCACAGTTAAGAGGAGAGAGCAGATAGATGTAGTTCTGAATGAACGGTGTGTGTGTGTGTGTGTGTGTGTGTGTGTGTGTGTGTGTGTGTTGGGTCTCTGTGAGGATGACAGTCACCTGGGCGATGATCTTCAGAGGACCCTTCCCAGCATCCTTAGCGTTGACGGTGAACTCCGTAGGTTTGTTGATAATACATCCACTTTTCTCCAGGCCGGGTCCAAAGGCCTGCACCTGTTAAGATAAACACAGCTTTACTTAAGAGACTAACCACTTAGACCTGTTAGGATAAACACAGCTTTACTTAACCACTTAGACCTGTTAGGATAAACACAGCTTTACTTAACCACTTAGACCTGTTAAGATAAACACAGCTTTACTTAGAGACTAACCACTTAGACCTCCACCTGTTAGGATAAACACAGCTTTACTTAACCACTCAGACCTGTTAAGATAAACACAGCTTTACTTAACCACTCAGACCTGTTAAGATAAACACAGCTTTACTAAGAGACTAACCACTTAGACCTGCACCTGTTAAGATAAACACAGTTTTACTAAGAGACTAACCACTTAGACCTGCACCTGTTAAGATAAACACAGTTTTACTTAGATCACTTAGACCAACACAGCTTTTGATATAGAGTCTAACTACATAGACCTGCACCTGTCAATCTAAACAGCTTTATCTAGAGAGTAACCACACAGACCTGTTAGACAGACACAGCTTAAGATATAGAGACTAACCACATAGACCTGCACCTGTTAACAACCTGTACAGGGCTTTAACAAAATTGTATTTTTTTACACAAAAAGACAAATCAATAGAAGATAAATGTAAAACAGGAAGTCAGACAGGAATCTCGATGAGACTGACCAGGGAGGGGTTGCTGTCCTTGTTGTCGGGGACGATGGTTGCCATGAAGGGGCTGTGCTCGATGTCCTGGTCATCACACATGACGTGCACGGCGTACTCCCCCGCCTCGGTGGGCCAGTAGCGCACGTCACAGGAGCCGTCGTTCTGGTCCTCACACTCAATCTTAGCCTGGGACGGCCCCTCGATGGCAAAGCCTGAGGCAGGCGCACAGCAACATATTCACCTCTTATTTAATACCAGTCTAATTACTCGGACGGCCCCTCGATGGCAAAGCCTGAGGCAGGCGCACAGCAACATATTCACCTCTTATTTAATACCAGTCTAATTATTATCAACATATCAACCTCTTATTTAATACCAGTCTAATTACTGGGACGGACCCTCGATGGCAAAGCCTGAGGCAGGCGCACAGCAACATATCAACCTCTTATTTAATACCAGTCTAATTATTATCAACATATTAACCTCTTATTTAATACCAGTCTAATTATTATCAACATATTAACCTCTTATTTAATACCAGTCTAATTACTGGGACGGACCCTCGATGGCAAAGCCTGAGGTGCATTTAATACCAGTTTAATTTATTATCAACATATCAACCTCTTATTTAATACCAGTTTAATTTATTATCAAGATATAATGACGTGTCATTATTTTCATAAAAACACATGTAACATTAGTTTTATCTTCCACTGCAGTGTTGGTGGACGGGGGTTTAACTGAACACAGGGGGGGGGGGGGGCAGTGTTGACTCACCCAGCACACCCACGTCACTCCCGATGGACTCAGCCACAAAGTCAGCTGACCTGCCAACAACCCCGCCCTCCAAGCCAGGCCCCCACGCACGGATCTTCTGGGGCCCTGCCTCAGGACCGACCTGCACCTCAAACGGACTGGGGGGGAAGAGGGAACCATTAACACGGGTTGATTTATCAACCATTAACACAGGCTAATATATCAAACTTTAACACAGGCTAATATATAAAACATTAACACAGGCTAATATATCAAACATCAAACATTAACACAGGCTAATATACCAAACATTAACACAGGCTAATATATCAAACTTTAACACAGGCTAATATATAAAACATTAACACAGGCTAATATATCAAACATCAAACATTAACACAGGCTAATATACCAACCATTAACACAGGCTAATATACCAACCATTAACACAGACTAATATACCAACCATTAACACAGGCTAATTTTCCAAACATTAACACAGGCTAATGTACCAACCATTAACACAGGCTAATTTTCCAAACATTAACACTAGTTAATATACCAACCATTAACACAGGCTAATATACCAAACATTAACACCGGTTAATATACCAAACATTACCACAGGCTAATATACCAAACATTACTACAGGCTAATATACCAACCATTAACACAGGCACACCCTTTAATAAAACAGAATCCTACTGTCAGTATTAGATCTAAATATACATGCTCAGCAGAAAAGTCGTAGAAACGGTTTCTTTAATGACTCAAAGCTCAGTGGATCGAGAGAAACTCTAAACTTTAGAGCCTGGTACTCTAACTAAGGGAACATTCTTCTTCTATGGTCTGACTGGTCTCCCATGTTCCTCTGTAGCCAGACTATTGTGTATGATGTATATGTATATATCTATGTATACTGTATATATATATATATATTATATATATATATACACACACACACACACACACACACACACACATATATATATACACACACATATATATATATATATATATATATATATATATATATATGTTCTGTGTGATGTATATCTATGTTCTGTAGGATGTATATCTATGTTCTGTGTGACGTGTATCTATGTTCTGTGTGATGTATATCTATGTTCTGTGGGATGTATATCTACCTCTTGGGTATGTTCTGTGTGATGTATATCTATGTTATGTGTGACGTATATCTACCACTTGGGAATGTTCTGTGTGATGTATATCTATGTTCTGTGTGATGTATATCTACCTCTTGGGTATGTTATATTCACCACTCATCCAACGTGTGGAACCTACAGTGAGGACAATAAAAGTGTGGCCTGAGGGAACAGACTCTTTGCTGCAGGACCGGTTCAAACAAACAAATTGGAATATGTTTGCCACTCAGGCAACCTGTCACTCCCATACAGACATTGAGAGCTTTGCTTCCTCTGTACTGGACTACATCTCCAACACCATAGATAGCGTCACCACTCAGAAACAGATCACCATGTACCCAAATCAGAAGCCCTGGATGAATAGGGATGTTCGTCTCCTACTAAAGGCCCGCAACATCGCCTTCAGATCGGGGAGATTCACAAGCCTACAATACAGCCAGGGCCGACCTGAAGCGGGGCATCAAGAAGGCCAAGCACTGCTACAAGCTGAAGGTTGAGGGGCACTTCTCCAGCTCCAACCCCCGACGTATGTGGCAAGGCATTCAGGCCATCAGTAACTACAAGCCCACCAACCCCTCCCCCCTTCCTCCGATGTTTCCTTCCTCAATGAGCTAAACAACTTCTATGCTCGTTTTGAGAAGGACAACCAAGTACCGGCAATAAAGGCAGAGCTGACTGCTGACCATCCACCCCTAACACTCTCTCCCACTGATGTCAGAGCAGTGTTGAGCAGGATTAACGCACACAAAGCTGCAGGCCCTGATGGCATCCCTGGACGCGTGCTCAGAGCATGTGCTGGTGAGCTAGCGGGGGTCCTGACGGATTTATTCAACCTGTCCCTGGCCCAGGCTATTGTGCCGACCTGCCTCAAATCTACCTCTATTGTGCCGATACCGAAACATTCCACCCCAACTTGTCTCAACGACTACCGCCCAGTAGCACTCACCCCCATCATCACAAAGTGCTTGGAGCAACTGGTTCTGGCACATCTCAAATGCTGTCTTCCACCTACCCTGGACCCACATCAATTTGCCTACCGCAAGAACAGGAGCACAGAGGATGCAGTCTCCATTGCACTGCACTCTGTCCTCTCACACTTGGACTATAGGGACACATACGCCAGAATGCTATTCATAGACTTTAGTTCAGCATTTAATACTGTCATCCCCTCTAAGTTGATCACCAAGCTCAAAGACCTGGGCATTGGAGCTTCCATCGGGAACTGGTTATTGGACTTCCTGACCAACAGGCCCCAGCATGTTAAATTAGACCATCACTGCTCCTCCACTCTCATGCTAAACACGGGTGTACCACAAGGCTGTGTGATGAGTCCGTTCCTCTACTCCCTATTCACTCACGACTGCAGACCTGGACATAATTCCAACACCATTGTCAAGTTTGCAGATGACACCACAGTAATTGGCCTCATCAAGAACAACGATGAGTCGGCCTATAGGGAGGAGGTGGATCGCCTGGCTGCGTGGTGCGGCGACAACAACCTCCTGCTCAACACCAAGAAGACCAAGGAGCTCATAGTGGACTTCAGGAGGAATGCTGACACTCATCCACCCATCCACATCAATGGTGCGGCAGTGGAGTGTGTGAACAGCTTCAGATTCCTGGGGATCCACATCTCACAAAACCTCACCTGGACAACCAACTGCTCCAACCTGGTCAAGAAGGCTCACCAGCGGCTCTTTTTCCTGAGGAGCCTGAGGAAAAACCACCTCTCTTCAGACATCCTGGTGAACTTCTACCGCTGCACCATCGAGAGCATCCTAACCAACTGTATTACAGTTTGGTATGGGAACTGCTCTGTCGCGGACCAGAAGGCGTTGCAGAGGGTGGTGAAAACCGCCCAGCGCATCGCTGGAGCCCCACTTCCTGCTATAAAGGACATCTACAGGAAGCGTTGTCTTAGGAGGGCCATAAACATTAGAAAAGACTCCTGCCACCCAGCACATGGACTGTTTGCCCTCCTGCCCTCTGGGAAGCGCTACAGGAGCCTACGGACCAAGACCACTAGGTTCAGGAACAGCTTCTTCCCCACAGCTGTCTCCCTGCTGAACTCTGCCCCCCATGCCCCACCCCACCCCTAACACATATACACACGGATCTGAGCACCAGGACTCTACCAAGTATCATTGCACTACTGTAGATATGCTGTTTATAATGTAAATCATTTTCCCTGCACTACTGTACATACAGTATACTATATATTCTGTAGATTATGTAAATCATCCATTGCACTGTACTGCACTGTACATACTGTATACTGAACATTCTGTAGATAATGTAAATCACCCACTACTGTACACTACTCATATCGTAATTTATTTATACTGTTATCATAGCCTGTTCATAGACATAGATATAGACACTGCACATATGTATATCTTTTTTTATATCATTTCATACTGCACTTTGTAAATTATGTTATTTAAACACTGCTAAAAGCACTTCTGGTTGAGATGCAATCTGTATTTCGTTGCTTTGTACTTGTGACATGCGCAATGACAATAAAGTTGAATCTAATCTAATCTAATCTAATGTTCTGTGTGATGTACAGTACTGTGCAAAGGTTTTAGGCAGGTGTAAAGTCAAAATATATATATATTTACATAAATGTAAATTTTTTATTAATTCATAAAATACAAAGTGAGGGAAAAGCAAAGTTGTATCAAATCAATATTTGGTTTGACCATCCTTGGCCTTCAAAAAGGCATCCCCTGCCTAAAACCTATGCACAGTACTGTATATCTATGTTCTGTGTGACGTATATCTATGTTCTGTGTGATGTATATCTATGTTCTGTAGGATGTATATCTATGTTCCGTGTGAAGTATATCTACCTCTTGGGTATGTTCTGTGTGATGTATATCTACCTCTTGGGTATGTTCTGTCCGGCCCAGGTGATGGTGACGGTGTGTTTCCCCTGTGCACTGGGGTAGTATTCATAGGAGTACAGCCCGTCAGAACTCTGCTTCACCTTCACAGACTCCTCCTGGCCTTCTGCACACACACACAGATGATGGAGCGGGCTAATATACATCATACATGTTAACATGCTCTGAGTGATCTTTACCCTACATCTATGAAGTAGTGGGCTAATATAAATCATACATGATCAATGTTAACATGCTCAGTGATCTATACCATACACATTTGAAGGACCCAGTTTAGTTAGAGAGGCAGGTAAGGATTGAAATCACAGAGTCATTTAACCAAACCTATGTGAGCTGAGATTCTAAAGTCCTCCTGGAGTGAGAGGGTGAGCCCAGACCAAACTCATCCTGAAGTGAGAGGGTAAGCCCAGACTAAACTCCTCCTGAAGTGAGAGGGTGAGCAGAGAGACTAAACTCCTTCTGAAGTGAGAGGGTGAGCAGAGAGACTAAACCCCTCCTGAAGTGAGAGGGTGAGCCCAGACTAAACTCCTCCTGAAGTGAGAGGGTGAGCTCAGAGTCTAAACTCCTCCTGGAGTGAGAGGGTGAGCCCAGACTAAAAACTCCTCCTGGAGTGAGAGGGTGAGCCCAGACTAAACTCCTCGTGAAGTGAGAGGGTGAGCCCAGACTAAACTCCTCCTGAAGTGAGAGGGTGAGCAGAGAGACTAAACTCCTCCTGGAGTGAGAGGGTGAGCAGAGAGACTAAACTCCTCCTGAAGTGAGAGGGTGAGCAGAGAGTCTAAACCCCTCCTAAAGTGAGAGGGTACTTACTGGGGCCTTTGAGGAACACCTTGAGGTCTCCACTGCCAGCAGAGTGCGTGTCCACCTTGAAGTCTGCCACCTGCCTGACACGGACACCTCTGGGCTGTAGACCCCGACCTGTCGCTCTGCACGACCCCGGGACAGAGGCTGGGGAGAGACAGACAGGCTTTAACAACTCTAACAGACAGACAGACAGGGAGAGAGAGAGAGAGAGAGAGACTATACACAAAGCAAGACATGGTCAGGCTTATCAGCTGTTACACTATAGATAACACGACAAAGTAAAGACAATGTTGGATTCAGAGAAGAAAGACAGCTTTAAAGTTATTAAACTGAAGTGTAAATATGGAAGTCATCTGGTCTCGATACATATAAGCAGAAATCAAACATTTATCTGCTCACCAGAATGTAAAGTCTACTCTGGCCTTTGGGTCTGACAGGTCATCTCTAGTCCACTGGCTGACTGGCTGACTGGCTGGCTGGCTGGCTGGCTGGCTGGCTGACTGGCTGATTGACTGTTTAACTGACTGGCTGTTTGGCTGGCTGGCTGTTTAATTGGCTGGCTGTCTGTCTGTTTACAGCCAGTGAGGGCAGAGTGCAACAAAGCAGCCTATCTGTCATCCAGCCCGCTGAGATTACACTAATGGTCCTGTCCTATAAAACCAGCACACACAAATCAACACCATTACACTGTGATGTCATCGCAGAGAAACAGTCCGTGCTTTCTCCTACCGCATGATTCATACGTTAAAACACTGGGAAACTGAAAGAGTAGAAAAAAACACTTCAGACTCAAAACCCAATGTTGTGCTAGCTAGCAGCCCCTTTCCTCAGTCCTGTTGTGTTAGCTAGCAGCCCCTTTCCTCAGTCCTGTTGTGTTAGCTAGCAGCCCCTTCCCTCAGTCTACAGAGCCAGACACGGACAGAGGGGACAAAAGAGACAGCCAGCCAGCCAGCTAGCAAACCTACAGGCCAAATTAGTCAGCCAGAGAGACAAAAAGTCAGCCAACAACTGAACCTACAGGCTAAAATAGTCAGCCAGTTAGACAAACAGTCAGCCAGCTAAACAGTCAGCAAGATAGACAAACAGTCAGCCAGCCAAACAGTCAGCCAGCTGGACACAGTTAGCCAGCTAGACAGTCAGCCAGCTAGGCAAACAGTTAGCCAGCTAGGCAAACAGTTAGCCAGCTTAACATTTAGCCAGCTAGGCAAACAGTTAGCCAGCTTAAAAGTCAGCCAGCTAGGCAAACAGTTAGCAAGCTTAACAGTCAGCCAGCTAGGCAAACAGTTAGCCAGCTAGGCAAACAGTTAGCCAGCTAGGCAAACCATCCGCCAGTCAGTCAGTCAGTCTACCTATCAGGGCCTATGGTGTGGGTTAGGGTTAGAGGTCAGTCTACCTACCAGGGCCTATGTTGACGGTGGAGGGGCTCTTGGGGATGGCGACGCCCCCAAAGGTGATGTTGACGGTGTGGGGTCCGGCCAGTGTTGGTCTGTAGGTGCAGCGGTACACACTGTCCCCCCCATCCTCCATCTGGACCTCCACCGTGTTCTGACGGGCCTGAGGGTCCTTCACCACGACAACCACCTCGCCCACGCCCGCGCCTGTGGAAAACAACACCCTGCCTTAGCAACCACTACTGACAGGGAACACTCCTCCTTAGATACCACTCTATATCCCCCTCAGCAGAATATATCACCACAATATCAATATTAAATCTTATGGGAAGTCTACTGACTCTATTTAGCACTGTAGTATGTGGAAAGCCAACAATAAGTACATTTATAGTATTAGATAATGTTTTGTAGAGTGAATATTCACTACATATCACAAAGTAGGAGGGTTTGTCTACTAGTATATACTACAGATCACCTGCAGTGTAGATGTCAAAGTAGGAGGGTTTGTCTACTAATATATGCTACAGATCACCTGCAGTGTAGATGTCAAAGTAGGAGGGTTTGTCTACTAGTATATACTACAGATCACCTGCAGTGTAGATGTCAAAGTAGGTGGGTTTGTTGGCGATGTTTCCGGTAGGTTCCAGGCCGGGTCCTTTAGCTGTAACCTTGGTAGCGTCGCCCAGCGCCTTGTCCACGCTCACCTCAAACGGACTCTTGGGGATCTCTTGCCCCGCAAACAAGACTGTCACCTGGAAGAGAGACCACCGCCGTCACCATGGCAACGCACACCACAGCCCGCAGAGGAAACGGGACTAGCTAGGGTGTGGATCTGGGTCAGGGTCAGGGGTCAGGGTGTGGATCTGGGTCAGGGTCAGGGGTCAGGGTGTGACCTTACCTTGTGAGGCCCGGTGACCTGGGGCACGTAGGTCACACTGAAAGTCTTCTTCCCCTCATTAGGGACAGCCTTCACCTGGGGACACACAGAGAGAGAGGATGAGGAAGATGAGATAGAAGAGAGGAGGATGAGAAAAGGATAGGAGAGGAGGAAGATGAGAAAGAGACAGTTAGCATACCTCCTCCCTGGTTCCCTCGGGGTCCTCCACGTAGACAGTGACCTGTCCCTGTCCGGAGCTGAAGGTGTCCACCGTGAACACAGCCGGACGCAGAACACGGTTCCCCACCGACTCAATGCCTGCAGGGAGACAGCAGACTGACCTTTAACCTTTAACCCTAACCCACTGGCTCAATGCCTAGTGAGACAGGAGATAGCGGAATGAGACACACTGACCTTTAACCCTAACCTACCGGCTCAATGCCTGGAGGGACAGGAGACAGCGGACTGAGACACACTGACCTTTAACCCTAAACTACCGGCTCAATGCCTGGAGGGACAGGAGACAGCGGACTGAGACACACTGACCTTTAACCCTAAACTACCGGCTCAATGCCTGGAGGGACAGGAGACAGCGGACTAAGACACACTGACCTTTAACCCTGGGGGCTATAGTCTGTCTTGGAGGACTGCAGGACTTCCTGTTAACATTTGACCTATGACAGACAGCAGGGGAGAGGGGGAGGGGGGGCTCAGGCCTGCTGACCTCTGACTCTGTGTGACAGAGGAAACCCTGGCTCTATTTCTATGTATCCTGTCCTTCAGGTGTGTGTGTGTGTGTGTGTGTGTGTGTAGAGCATTAGCCCCTGTTAGTGAGCAGCTGTTTCCTCTCATTGTACTGTAGGACTGCATAGCCTAGGTACCTGCTACGCTGATACACACTGTCTATGGAACGCAACACACACACACACACACACACACACACACACACACACACACACACACACACACACACACACACACACACACACACACACACACACACACACACACACACACACACACACACACACACACACACACACACACACACACACACGTAGAGTAGCTGTGCTTGAATCTACTGGAGCATGGGCCCAGTGCTGCTGGTTTCATCACAGGAGGAAGGAGGCAAATCATAGAATTGAAAGTGCAGAGTGTTAAACAGTATCAGACAGTAAAGTGTAGAGTGTGAGGTGTGAGGTGTGAGGTGTAGAGTGTAGGGTGTAGGATGTGAGGTGTAAGGTGTAAGGTGTAGAGTTTTGAGTGTAGAGTGTAGTGTAGTGTAGAGAGTAGGGTGTAGGGTGTAGAGAGTAGTGTGCAGGGTGTAGACTGAGGTGACTGCGGGTTGGGGCAGAGTGTAGGGTGTAGGGTGTAGAGAGTAGTGTAGAGTGTAGGGTGTAGAGTGTAGTGTGTAGGTTGTAGGGTGTAGGGTGTAGAGAGTAGTGTAGAGTGTAGTGTGTAGGGTGTAGTGTGTAGGGTGTAGGGTGTAGAGTGTAGAGTGAGGTGACTGCGGGTTGGGGCAGAGTGTAGGGTGTAGGGTGTAGAGTGTAGTGTGTAGAGTGTAGGGTGTAGGGTGTAGGGTGTAGAGAGTAGTGTGTAGGGTGTAGAGTGTAGTGTGTAGGGTGTAGGGTGTAGGGTGTAGTGTAGAGAGTAGGGTGTTGAGTGTAGCGTGTAGGGTGTAGGGTGTAGGGTGTAGAGTGTAGTGTAGAAGGTAGGGTGTAGTGTGTAGGGTGTAGAGTGAGGTGACTGCGGGTTGGGGCAGAGTGTAGGGTGTCGGGTGTAGAGTGTAGTGTGTAGTGTGTAGTGTGTAGGGTGTCGGGTGTCGGGTGTCGGGTGTCGGGTGTCGGGTGTCGGGTGTCGGGTGTAGGGTGTAGGGTGTAGGGTGTAGAGTGTAGAGTGTAGGGTGTAGGGTGTAGGGTGTAGGGTGTAGGGTGTAGGGTGTAGGGTGTAGGGTGTATGGTGTATGGTGTATGGTGTATGGTGTAGGGTGTAGGGTGTAGAGTGTAGAGTGTAGAGTGTAGGGTGTAGGGTGTAGGGTGTAGAGTGTAGGGTGTATGGTGTTGGGTGTAGGGTGTATGGTGAGGTGACTACGGGTTGGGGCAGAGAGGGCTGGCTGACCTGGTCCGTACGCCCGGGCCTTCTTAGGGTTGAGTTTGGGTTTGAGGGGCGCGCCCGGTTTGAGCTTGGCTTTGGGGAACTGGGACAGGTACGTCATCACGGACTGTTCATCCACACTGGGGTCAATGATCTCCTCTGGAGCTATCACCTAGAGACAGACAGAGACAGAGACATTGGGTCAATGATCTCCTCTGGAGCGATCACCTAGAGACAGACAGAGACAAAGAGACAGACAGACAGACAGAGACAATGGGTCAATTATCTCATCTGGAGCTATCACCTAGAAAGAGACAGAGACAGACAGACAGACAGGACAGACAGACAGACAGACAGACAGACAGACAGACAGACAGACAGACAGACAGGAACCACAGCATAGAATACTACTAGAAGCTTACATAGTAGAACATAGCATGGTATAGTAGAAGCTAAAGTATAATTTTAGAAGCTAACGTAGAATAGTACAACCTCACATAGAATCCTAAAACCTGAGTTAAATTAAGACAGTAACATAAAACATTAAAACATTTTATAGAACATTACAACCAAACATGAAACATTAGATTAACTCGTCATTTTACTTTATATGGAAGATGTTGAAATGTCTGATTTCTTCTCAAATTCAAAGTTCTTTTGATTAGACATTTATTCAATTCCTCTGACCTAAATTCCAGTCAGTTTTCTGGAATGGATTTTGTGTGTGTGTGTGTGTGTGTGTGTGTGTGTGTGTTTGCGGAAGCGTGATTCGGGTGCGCTGAGGGGAGTGAGATTGTGAAGGCAGTAGCCACCTCTAAAACAAACACATTCCAGAAAAACACCCTGATCTACCGTTCCATGTGAGGAAGAGAGGAGAGGAGAGGAGAGGAAAGGAGAAGAGAGGAGAGGAGAGGAGAGGAGAGGAGAGGAGAGGAGAGGGATTCTAACCTGAGGTATTCCCAGCCAATCGTCAGCTAGCTGCATGGCTTCACTGGCGTTGTTAGAGGGTTTGACAGGATCCCAGGTCTCCCAGTCTGGACACAGACCTACACAACAATAACAACAACAACTTCAACTATACACAACCACAACAACAACATCATCAATAACTACACAACAATACAACATGTACAACATTCAACAAACGTCATTCTCAGCTGAGTTTCAGTCACATGGGGCACAGCTGTCCACCAATCAGAAGCCTACCTGGGGCACAGCTGTCCACCAATCAGAAGCCTACCTGGGGCACAGCTGTCCACCAATCAGAAGCCTACATGGGGCACAGCTGTCCACCAATCAGAAGCCTACATGGGGCACAGCTGTCCACCAATCAGAAGCCTACCTGGGGCACAGCTGTCCACCAATCAGAAGCCTACCTGGGGCACAGCTGTCGACCAATCGGAAGTCTACCTGGGGCACAGCTGTCCACCAATCAGAAGCCTACCTGGGGCACAGCTGTCCACCAATCAGAAGCCTACCTGGGGCACAGCTGTCCACCATTGAGAAGCCTACCTGGGGCACAGCTGTCCACCAATCAGAAGCCTACCTGGGGCACAGCTGTCCACCAGAGCTCCCAGTGCCTTCCCGCTCCTCCAGTCCTGGCTGAAGTTGTTGATGGGCAGGTCAGGCACTTTGTTCTGGATCCAGCCCAGCAGCCTCTGCTTGGGGGTCTTCTTCTCCGCCTCAGCCTCGTCCTCGTCCTCCCACACGGGCATGGAGATGGAGTAGTGCAGGATCAGCGTCCACACCATGCCAAGGATCAGCTTCAGGTTCCCGTCCACGATGGCCTTGGAGTCTGCATGGGGACGAGGTCAAAGATCATTTCATAAATACAGGTTGGAAACAATTCATATCTTTTAAATTGTCATCCTTGCATTAAAATATAGTGCAGGTAACATTTGGACAGTATCTCAGGAAGTAATGCTGCATCACGTTTTAAATCTATTTCAAAGTGAATATTGAACTAAAGCTTTACTTTAAAAAATATATATATAGCAAACTGGATAACATTCGCAATATCTGTCGGAAAAAACACAAGTAGACATTTTCCCCAAATCAGTCAGCCCTGATCTGGACCAATAGCTGCACTAGGAGCGTCAGTCTGTACCAGTCTATACCAGTCTAAGCCACACACACTTAAGCCGCTAATCTTGCTAAATCTACCTTGTCCAGAGTACTAAACCCAGAAACACACCATACTCTGTTCAATTGCCGCTAGAGCAACACACATAGCCCATTGTAACACTCACACACTCACACACTCACACACTCACACACTCACACACTCACACACTCTCTCACTCTCTCACTCACACACACCCCAATTGTAACAGTGTTAGGGACACTGCAGAGAACAGATTGGTTTAGATCCAGATTGGCCAATAGACCCAATATCCCATAATATTTAGTCCCCTAGTTTTACATGTGAGTTCATGATGCCA
>JAPMUY010006998.1:212500-245000 GCA_026901105.3 Galaxias olidus
CACACACCCTGCTCCTTACGATGACCTCATCCTGTCTCTGATCTGGTCCGAGCCAGCGGTTGTGAGGGAGGAGGAGGGTAGGACTGGAGCTGGGGAGAGGGCGTTAAACGTTCCCCTTCGTCATCAGTGGTGTGTGTGTGCTGCTACTCGTCATCAGTGGTGTGTGTGTGTGTGTGTGTGTGTGTGTGTGTGTGTGTGCTGCTCATCAGTGTAACCTACAGGAGACACTCGCTAACTAAACAACCAGTCTGCCTGCTCTGACTCACTCACAGGTGCAATCAGACACAATAGTTCCACAGTCATGGCTTATCATGCAGGTATGTGTCTGTCTCTGTGTGTGTCTGTCTCTGTGTGTGACTGTCTGTCTCTGTGTGTGCGTGTGTGCGTGTGTGCGTGTCTGTCTGTCTGTCTGTCTGTCTGTCTGGTCTTCACCAGGTCAGTGCAGTCTCTGAAACATGGCTGATGTCTAAAGCCCTTTGTTGTTCTCATCAACAGAACACTCTAGAATCTCTGGGAAACATAAACAATAGTAGAATACTATAGCAAAAACATTAGCCATAGCTAGCTCTCCTAGCAGCAGCAGCAACAGCACTAGAGGGGGGTCTTCCAGCAAGCTAGATAAGCGAAAAGCCTGACTTATTTTGATAACTCGCTAATTTTAGTGAGATCCGTTCCATATGGCTTATAAATTATACGAATACCCGCTCAGTTACCACGGTAATTTATACCACTAAACTAGGACTGAGCATTAATCGATTTCAAATTGAAATCGCGATTTGAGACAATGCAATTAGCAAATTGCAAAGGCGGCAATTTAAGTTAACTCGTCTAATCAGGGTTTAAAGTTTAAACTTTAAACGGTCAACGCTAACAGGAACGCATGCCATCCTCGTGTGACAGTCATGCTCACCAATCAGAAGTGCCCTGCTGTTCATGTACAAGTCATGCTCACCAATCAGAAGTGGCCTAATGCGTTTACGTATACGCCCACCAACAACACCACACCCAAGGAAAAAAAGTGTCATCAATTTAGCGTCTTTCGCTACATTTAGCGATTTTTCAAACCCTCCTACTGTCTTTATTTCTGAAAGGCAAATAGCAACAAATCTAGCAATCTATTCAGACCATCAGGGAAAACGTGAGAAACCTATTAAACTGTCATTTATTCCCATTCATTCTGCTCCGAGTAATCACAGGTTAGAGCGGTCAGCTCTCTCTCCTTCGCTCCCTCTTACACCGTGCGCAGGCAGCCAGTGTTTCAGGCAGGAGATAATTTACAGAAAGGTCTCATTTCTAGATTTGTTTTATTACTTATTTAACTTACTTAACAGTGACAGCTTTTAAAATAATTGTTCTATGTTTGATTGCTCTACGTTCTATGGCAATATTTAAAAAAAATACTTATTCATTGTTGAAATCAATATCTTTTCAGTTCTCATCCTTGCACTAAAGTGCAGGTAATATTTTGATGGTATCTCAGGTGGTAATGCTCCATCACATGTTTTAAAAATATTACACAGTGAATATTGAACTGAAACTTTGCTTTAAAAATATATATATATATATAGCAAATCAAATCGCAATATCTGTCAGCAAAATCGCAATTAAATATTTTCCCCAAATCGTTCAGCCCTACACTGAACTAGCCTGCTCCATAGTAGGCTAACTGTCAAGCTTAGTTGAGCTGTGTTAAAAAGAATATCCAACAGGTGGAAACAAAATCCCAAAAGACAGTTCCGTCAAGTGTCTTTTCTCGCTCGCTTCACTTTTGTCACTTGCCGTATGTTCGTGTTCGGAAACATACGTAGGTTCAGACCTTTTTCTCACAATGTGAGCAAGCATGAATATAAGTGTTTATGTCCATTTCTCTTTTAGTTTTAGATTTCCTGTGTTCGCAATAACCTAGCCACATTAAACATAGGCCTAAAAAATAAAATGCTCAAATGACATATAAATGTTTGCTTTGGCATTCCATTTCCTAATTGTAATTGCATTTTTTGTGACAGAAATCTATCTAAAACACAATGTGAAAATGACATTTCTTTGTCACCATATTTTTTAAATAAAATTAGTTACAGAGCTTTATGTTTTTTTTATTGCAGCAATAAAGAGATGGACAGGAGATGACAGCACGTGGCTTAATGCCGGGATCGAACCCTAACCCTAACCTAAGCCCTAACTCTAACCCTAACCCCTAACCCGGGTCCCTGTCATGAGGACTGGCCTTCTATGACACGCGCTTGCACATATATCCTATTATTGCACCTGCTGATGATATAGCTGCAGTCTCATCATCACGATGTCAATGCTAATTTATATAAAAACGTAGGCTACTAAATTACGCATTTAATCTGTCTGCAATTTTTGGCCAAGCAGTTCCCCTCGCCTTGTTAATCACGGCAGTATTGCCCTTTTTGGTGATACATAGTGCCAAGTTCCATTGACGTATTTCTCTCGTGAGAATAACACCGCTCTTTCTGGTTTTTGCAATATTTTATCTGCTTTCTGACAATCGATTGTTCCGGGCTGCTTATGTTCTTTGTGCGCGCACACAATGCCAGCTTGTACAAGCCTGGCTTGAGTAAACGTTGACTGGAGACGGCTGAATTGTGTTCATGGAACGGCTTGAGGCTTAAGTGAAAGTTGACGTTTGTTCAAGCCAGGCTTTTTCTATAAAGCGTCGATTTCATTAGCGCGGTTGATGGAATATCCCCCAGGTTATGTTGTGGTAGGAGCGAGGGTGTTATCCGTACACTCTCACTGACCCAGGGAGCAGAGGGTCACAGTAAGGGGGACTTCGTTCTACCTGGAGGGTTAGGGTCACGCTGTGTGACCCCAGTGACTTCCTCTGAGGAGGTCATGTGACTGCAGTCAGACCACAGGTTACCCCTCAGGGTGTCCTGACCTAGCCGAGGTTAGAGGTCAGAGAGTCGGGTGTGACCCTGGGTCACTGCTGCCAGTGACGAGCAGCGCCTTACCTCCTAAACCAGCACACACACACACACACACACACACACACACACACACACACACACACACACACACACACACCTTAGACACCTAGGCTCTAAGATTCCTCTCATGATGGACATTTTACAAAGACAGGAAGTAGAAGGAGGAGGAGGAGGGGAGGCTGCTTCATTCATTCACTCACTCCCACCTTCCGTCCCTCCGTGATGACGTCACAGCTCATGGCTGGAGTATAGCTCGGTCTCTAAAAGGGCACACAGTCTGTCACACCGGCCAATCACACCTTCTGTTTACTCAGGTTGCTACGACTACGGGAGAATGCACTTTCTGAGCTGACCTTGGAGAGGTTTCAGTCTCTCTCTCCCTTTCACACACACACACACACATCTCTGTCTCTCTCCCTTTCATGCACACAAAAACCTCTCAGTCTTGCTCACACACACACACACACACACACACACACACACACACCTTTCTAGCCCCAAGTGATTGGCATCTAGAAACTAAGCATTTTCAAAGAGCTGCTCTATTGACCCATTTTAAAGCCGGCGACCTTTGGCCTCACTATGGACAGTCAGTGACGCAAATGAGTTTCCATGACGACTAGGTAAGTCTGTGAGCTGAACAAACACAGTCAACACGCCAACCACTGTAGGGGGGAAGCCTTGGTTGGTCAGAGCACAATGTCTGTGTGTGAGTGTGTGTGTCCTCTCATACAACTCCCTCTTACCCAGAACACACACATGCAGAAATATGAAAACCTCTGAAGTCACAGCACCACTTATTGTTTTGCATCACTGTGTCTTTCTGTTTGAAACGGTACAACACAATGTCCCAGAACCAACACACCTCAGGCTGCACCCTGACCGTCTGACTGAGGGGCGGCTGCTCTATTCTGCTCGGTTCTCCCTGGATAGATCCAAAGATACACTCTGCTCTGTTCTCCCTGTAAGTATTCAAAGATACACTCTCTGTTCTCCCTGTAAGTATTCAAAGGGAGGCAGGCAGCCTTTCTCTCTGGCCCTGAGGTTCTCCTCTGCTGCTGATAAGAATTGTTTCTCGTCAGCGTCTGAAATCTGCCAACAGATGATACAGACCATAATCCACCTCTGTCCAGCTGCCCCCACCCTCATCCCTCCACACCCCCCAAACCACCCACCCTCACCCCGCCAGACCCCCCAAACCACCCACCCTCACCCCCTTCCTTAACCCCACCCTCACCCTTCCACCCACACCAAACCACCCACCCTCACCCCCTTCCTTAACCCCACCCTCACCCTCACCCTTCCACCCACCCCAAACCACCCACCCTCACCCCGTTCCTTAACCCCACCCTCACCCCTCCACACCCCCCAAACCACCCACCTCTGATGGACCTCTGTTCTCTAGATGAGGAGTTATGGTTCTGATGGACCTCTGTTCTCTAGATGAGGAGCTATGGTTCTGATGGACCGCTGTTCCCTAGATGAGGAGCTATGGTTCTGATGGACCGCTGTTCCCTAGATGAGGAGCTATGGTTCTGACTGTTCTCTAGATGAGGAGCTATGGTTCTGATGGACCGCTGTTCCCTAGATGAGGAGCTATGGTTCTGACTGTTCTCTAGATGAGGAGCTATGGTTCTGACTGTTCTCTAGATGAGGAGCTATGGTACTGATGGACTGCTGTTCTCTAGATGAGGAGCTATGGTTCTGATGGGCCGCTGTTCTCTAGATGAGGAGCTATGGTTCTGACTGTTCTCTAGATGAGGAGCTATGGTTCTGATGGACCGCTGTTCCCTAGATGAGGAGCTATGGTTCTGACTGTTCTCTAGATGAGGAGCTATGGTTCTGATGGACCGCTGTTCCCTAGATGAGGAGCTATGGTTCTGACTGTTCTCTAGATGAGGAGCTATGGTTCTGACTGTTCTCTAGATGAGGAGCTATGGTACTGATGGACTGCTGTTCTCTAGATGAGGAGCTATGGTTCTGATGGGCCGCTGTTCTCTAGATGAGGAGCTATGGTTCTGATGGGCCGCTGTTCCCTAGATGAGGAGCTATGGTTCTGACTGTTCTCTAGATGAGGAGCTATGGTTCTGACTGTTCTCTAGATGAGGAGCTATGGTACTGATGGACTGCTGTTCTCTAGATGAGGAGCTATGGTTCTGATGGGCCGCTGTTCTCTAGATGAGGAGCTATGGTTCTGATGGACTGCTGTTCTCTAGATGAGGAGCTATGGTTCTGATGGACTGCTGTTCTCTAGATGAGGAGCTATGGTTCTGATGGACCTCTGTTCTCTAGATGAGGAGCTATGGTTCTGACTGTTCTCTAGATGAGGGGCTATGGTTCTGACTGTTCTCTAGATGAGGAGCTATGGTTCTGATGGACCTCTGTTCTCTAGATGAGGAGCTATGGTTCTGATGGACCTCTAGATGAGGAGCTAAGGTTCTGACTGTTCTCTAGATGAGGAGCTATGGTTCTGATAGACCTCTGTTCTCTAGATGAGGAGCTATAGTTCTGATGGACCTCTGTTCTCTAGCTGAGGAGCTATGGTTCTGATGGACCTCTGTTCTCTAGATGAGGAGCTATGGTTCTGACTGTTCTCTAGCTGAGGAGCTATGGTTCTGATGGACCTCTGTTCTCTAGATGAGGAGCTATGGTTCTGACTGTTCTCTAGATGAGGAGCTATGGTTCTGATTGGATGGTAGAAAAACAGGCCACCGTCACTTTCCATTCATAATAACGTCATGCCCATATATGGCAAGGAGTTTAACCATGATCCAGTCTCCATTTATCCCTGCTCCTCATTGGTCGAAAACAACAACAGGAAGCTGGGATGGGCCACACAGGAAGATGGGGTGAGACAGGAAGTACATGGGTAAATCCTCACCCCTTCTATTGGCTGCCACTTCCTGAGTCAACAGGCACTGTGGGAGAATGAGTCATTAAACTGACAACAAACAGCCAACAGGGTGTGAGGGCGCAGCACGCACGTGTGTGTGTGTGTGTGTGTGTGTTAATGCCTTCTACTTAATGCTCATTTTTGTCAGTCAAACTACATCCAGTCAGTCAACCTTTAACCTGATTAAACAAAATGAACCCATCCTCATAGAAATCGCAGAGCAAACAGACCAGCCAGTCGATCAGCAGCAGATAGTGTACGTCTCAGCTTGCATCCTGATTGGATGTGAAAGACTCACTGAAAAGATCATTGGCTATCTACACCTGTCCATCACCTATGATGGTGCTTTTGGAAGAGAGCAGTAACATCCATGTTTAACATAATGTGTGTGGTGTGTGTGTTCAGTGTGTGTGTGTGTGTGTTCAGTGTGTGTGGCGTGTGTTGGGTCTATGAACCCTGCTGACTCACTCAGCAACGCAACAGATGGATTTCCTCCAGTGTGGGATCATTCTAAGAACTAAGAACTACCGCATGCTCCAGTTGGGTTGAGTTGTGTTTACAGTGTGTGTGTGTGCTGCAGATATGTCTCCTGTTTGTGAGGGTGCCAGTGAACCCACAGCAGAATGAAGTCAGAGCAAACATCCAGCCTTTGTTCAGACTAACCCTCTGGCAGCAGGACAAGATTCCTCTACACACACACACACACACACACACACACACACACACACACACACACACACACACACACACACACACACACACACACACACACACACAGTGTTTCAACCACGCCCTCCTACACCACAGCAGCATTGGTTCAGATCCCCCTTGCTGCTCAGTTTGGGGAAGTGGAGGAAGAGGAGGAGAAGGAGGAAGAGGAAGAGGTGCTGACAAGAGCCAACATCAGCATCATCCCCACCACCACCACATCTCCTCCGGGGACCGCACCCATTCACACCCTCCCACGTGCACTCTGATCCTAGAGTCCAACTGAGGCGTGACCTGAAAGGTGCGTGTCAGCCACAGACTAGCACTCAATTAAACTTGAGAACAGAGTGCAAGTGAAAGGGAAAAAAGCCTTTCATTATTTAACAGCTATCACATGTCACAATGAAAAGCAGCGAGGCCAGATGGAGAGCGTCACACGTTTTGTTATTGACATTAAAATGTCTGTCAGCTAACTCCCAGAGACCTAACGGCTTCCTCACCTGTAAACTCATTCTGACATTTTAGCAGGAGAACACTTTGAAATGAGGCTAACTTTGCCTCACGTAACTAGCTGCCCTGTCCACTAAGCTACTTACCTATGGAGACCAGTCGGATATTCTCGCGGTCCAGAAACTCCAGGGCAACGGAGACGTTTTCCAGCTTCATTTGGCGGAAGGTGGGTCTGGCGTGGTATTTTCGGTACATGTTCTTTTGGCTCAGAACTTCGAGCAGGGCAATCAGCCGCAGCCCGTCACTCAGATCCAACTGCAAATCGGCAATCCGCTTGTTCACACATTTTAGGTGCTCGTTGCACCAGCGGGTAAAAGTATTCTGCTGTATTTTCTTCCATGGCGCGTCGTCGGCGAGATCTTTCTCCGTTGCCGGCATTTCGACTTTCCTGTGTTTTTAAGGGGCTACACGTTTTAAAAATGTAACCGTTTCGGAGAAGTTGCTTCCAGCAGTTTGTCGCGCCGTTGAAGTAAGTTTTAAGTGTTTTCTGCCCTGCAGTCCAGAGTCTTTCAACACGCTGTTCAAACCGCGCCTGCGCAACGCGTTGGGATGACGCCACCACTTTCACGGATAAAGTTGTGTTTTGCCCAAAGCTGCTGCCACCTGCAGAAAACAAAAGGCCGAAGCTTAGGCTTCTTACAATAATAACCAGAAAGAACACAGACAGGCCTGTAGGCTACTAATATCACCAATAAACTACAACTTTAGCCACTCCGGTCTCATAGACTATCTGTATCTATAAAGTGTTTTATTACTCTTTCTGTAGGGCGTGTTTATGATCTATCACCTTTGTGTCCCCACGAGAATTATGGGGGATTGTGTTCCATCCCCTCTGCATGCTGAAGCACAACGGATCCACACCTCAGCTCTTACATGTCCAGACACTGTGAGCTCGCTCTAACACACACACACACACACACACACACACACACACACACACACACACACACACACACACACACACATACACTCACACACACCACAAGCCCTGTGGCGCTCCAGAGGCTTACCTACTGTTGAAACAAACACGCACCACACCCAGTTGTGATAGTGAAAAGCCCCATAGTGGATTATAAAGCCACACTCAGCTATTGGAGCTCAAACTGCTGGGCAGCCTTCACATACCTCTCTGAGACAGAAGGCAGGAACCTGTGAATCTCTCTCTAATAAAACACTACAATGATGAACACAATGAAAATGTTCTAAAGTAGCGAGGAGGGATTTTTTTCCCGCCAACTAAATTCAGCAGAAAGTGACTAAGAGGGATGAAGAGGAGGCATGATGATGAAGAGTGAGTTAGGGAGGAATCGTCTGTATGATTCACAGGGTGGACTCCTCCAGTGTTGCCTCACACACTCCTACAGTCAGGAGGTGAGTTAGAGAGACGGAGGGAGAAAGGGAGAGGGAGGAGGGTATTGGCCTCATTGGGCAGGGGAATGGAGAGAGAGATGGAGAGAGAGATAGTGGGACAGAGAAAGGATCACGCCTGCGGCAAACTCCTGTTGTTCAGCTTTTGAAGTTTCGAAATCGACTGAATGGTGACATCATTAACTGCTTTCTAGATGTTTGCTGTTTGGCTCACAGCAGGTACAAGTCTGAACTGGAGCCTTCTAATAGGACCATAAACCACTAACACATTGCCCACAAACTATCTTTGTTTGTGGTGTTTGTTTGAGTGTATCTTTCGATCCATTCTAGTCACACAGAGTTTTGCAGTGTGTGTGTGTGTGTGTGTGTGTGTGTGTGTGTGTGTGTGTGTGTGTGTGTGTGTGTGTGTGTGTGCAGAGGGAAACAGAAGGACTCAGAGAGAGTCTTTGCTGCAAGGATGTCTAATAACTGAACTCTTTAGTAGTTCTTGGAGGATTTGGTCTTTTTTGGAGTAATTACGTTTTCTGCAAATTGCTTTTAATTCTTTACAGTTTTATAACAAATGTATTTCTGTTTCCTGTGTTCACAGAGACACCCCCCCCCCCCCCATGTACTCGTTATAAGGGAATAGATTATATATCTTAATGCTCAGTAGGTTATATATTTTAATGCTCAATAGGTTATATATCTTAATGCTCAATAGATTATATATCTTATTGCTCAACTTAATGTAGTTTCTATAAGGCATGATTACTAGGATCTGTACTTAAACCCAATAATTCATACATTTATGCAATTTTTAAAAAACTATTTCTTTGGATACCACTGCTTTGCTGTGGACACAGAAATGAGAACGTATTATGTTTGAATCTCATATAAGAGTTCCAGACCCTGTCTGTCTCAGCCTAAATAATAACACTGCTGGCTAGCTGCCTCTCTCTCTGCTGTCATATGTGACAGAGTCTAAAGATATGTCTGTCTCGTAGTAATAACACCCTATGAGTTTATGTCAATGTGACAGAGTCTAAAGATATGTCTGTCTCATAGTAATAACACCCTATGAGTTTATGTCAATGTGTTCCCGCTGTACGCAGTGTCTAAGCCTGAATCATAATGTCTGACTGTGTTGGTTACTCATAGTGTTCCAATGTCCCTCACGGTGTTCCAATGTCCCTCATAGTGTTCCCGCTGTACGCAGTGTCTAAGCCTGAATCATAATGTCTGACTGTGTTGGTTACTCATAGTGTTCACGCTGTACGCAGTGTCTAAGCCTGAATCATAATGTCTGACTGTGTTGGTTACTCATAGTGTTCCAATGTCCCTCATAGTGTTCCAATGTCCCTCATAGTGTTCCAATGTCCCTCATGGTGTTCCAATGTCCCTCACGTTGTTCCATTGTCCCTCACAGTGTTCCAATGTCCCTCATAGTGTTCCAATGTCCCTCACGGTGTTCCAATGTCCCTCACGGTGTTCCAATGTCCCTCATAGTGTTCCAATGTCCCTCACAGTGTTCCAATGTCCCTCACAGTGTTCCAATGTCCCTCATAGTGTTCCAATGTGATCTAACACAGACTGTTAATACATCATATCTGCCTCAAAACATATGTCTGGTGAATTGTCTTGTGGGATGTCCTAACTCCAAACCACAGAGACTGTCTGGAACACACAAACATGAACCCAACACACACTCACTGCCATTTACTTTAACAGCATTTAGCAGACGCTTTTATCCAAAGAGACTTACAATGAGATTACACGGACAGTCCCCCTGGAGCAAATTAGGGTTAAGTGCCTTGCTCAAGGGCACACTTGTACTGTTGTACTCAGGTGGGATTTGAACTCATGACCTTTTGGTCACCTGGTAGCAGCCCTGCCCACTATTGGGACATCACTATCTCACTGCCTGCCACACACAGGGACATTTAAAGTATAGAAGGACACTTTGGTACTTTTCAAGGAACTGCTAAAGACCAGAAGAGGAATACTATGGAATACCATTGTGAAGACAACTCACTAATAGACTATCACACCAGAGTCTATAGGGGTCATTGTGAAGACCACTCACTGATAGACTATCACACCAGAGTCTATAGGGGTCATTGTGAAGACCATCCATCCATCCATCCATTGATAGAATATTACACCAGAGTGTTTAGGGGTCTATTGTGAGGTCTACTGATAGAAAATTACACCACAGTGTTAGGGGTCTATTGTGAGGTCTACTGATAGAATATTACACCACAGTGTTTAGGCGTCTATTGTGAGGTCTACTGATAGAATATTACACCAGTGTTTAGGCGTCTATTGTGAGGTCTACTGATAGAATATTACACCAGAGTGTTTAGGGGTCTATTGATTGACAGTCAGTGTGACATCCAGACACATCTAAGATTGTGTAAAAGATGGGAGAAGAGGACACTGGGAAATGAAGAATGGATGATGAGGAAGATGATGAGCTGTCCCTGGGTCAGTCGATGGGACCGATCTCTTTGTCATTGATAGCTGGTGACACAAACACATGAACCTAATGACTGTAAATCAAAGTGTGAGAGAAACATGTTGAATCACGAGGTGGTGTGTGTGTGTGTGTGTGTGTGTGTGTGTGTGTGACAGTACATGGAATCTATTCCAAACTGAAAGCAGGTCAGCGTTAGACAGGATTTAAAGGAACCAGTAGTTCTGTTAAAATTATTCAGAGTGGGTTTAAACCAGTGCTTCTTGCTCTGGACTGCCCTCTTGTGGCACAGAGCAAGAAGCACAATAGGTAAATATGCATGTTTGCTGGTCTGTTCTTTAAGGACTGAGAATTGGCCAGCTTCATTCACTAATACTCGTTTATTCACCGTGTACACTTTTGATAGATATAGTTAACAAAAAGATTAAAAAGTAATTAATTAAGTTTAATAATAATATACAGGATTAAGATTATTGACCAATAAAACCTAGTAGGCCAATCACTGTTTTCCAACTTTTATTGTAGAGAATGTTATTTTACACAAACATACATTCATACATATATACAAACACTGTGACTGAATGAAGAACTTCATTTATCATCTGACTCCAATTCAGAGCAGGAGCCTTTTTGTCTGAATGGTGAAAAAGGCGGGAACGCTCCAAAGGCCTGACAGTAGAATGTTGTTGCAGTTATTTTAAGAGTTCTCCCATGTGGAACCACAGGAGAACACACAGGTTTGAAAATGTTCGACAAGTTGTTCCGGGTCCACTGCTCAACAGAACCGAGCGAGACCGTTTGTGTCCCCACCTTCAGTCCCCTCCTCTGCCAGGGCGGGGACAGACACACAGACAGGAAGTTGGAGCTCCTTAGCTCTGACACAGTGACACTATGTTATGTACAGTGATATCATCAGCAACACTGTCACTACAGCCCGTCCAATCAGATCTCTGACCACTAAGGGGAACACCAATAGCACGCTTATCCCTCCCATTCCAACCACAGCTCTCTGAAGGCATGACCAATCACATAAGCCCCTTCCAAAGCTTCCACGCCCCCAGCTCATTAAAATACCCCGTAGCACCAGGGCCCCCAGTATGACCAGAATACCCCATAGCACCAGGGCCCCCAGTATGACCAGAATACCCTGTAGCACCAGGTCCCCCAGTATGACCAGTATAGCCATCATGCTGATAAATGGTTTCTCCTTTCACAGGAACAGGCTTTTCTCTGTCACACACTGAGACTTGGCTGAGCTGGCAGCGTTACGCTCCCAGTCTTTGGTGTGTTAGTCATCTGTGCTACACAAGTTACCCACAACCATCAACCACTCAAATCAGGCACACAGTTATACCTGCTACAATTTGTTGTGTCTATATTGCAAAACAGAGAACTGATGTTGAATTGAATTACAGACTCGTTAACAAATGGGTCACCCATTTTGAGGACCTTATGCCTTAGCTGCCATCGCTCAGTCTATGCTATCAGAGCTAACCTAGGCTGGTCAGGCCATTCTATCAGAGCTAATCTAGGCTGGTCAGGCCATTCTACCAAAGCTAACCTAGGCTGGTCAGGCCATTCTACCAAAGCTAACCTAGGCTGGTCAGGCCATTTTACCAAAGCTAACCTAGGCTGGTCAGGCCATTCTACCAGAGCTAACCTAGGCTGGTCAGGCCATTCTACCAGAGCTAACCTAGGCTGGTCAGGCCATGCTACCAAAGCTAACCTAGGCTGGTCAGGCCATTCTATCAGAGCTAACCTAGGCTGGTCAGGCCATTTTACCAGAGCTAACCTAGGCTGGTCAGGCCATTCTACCAGAGCTAACCTAGGCTGGTCAGGCCATTCTACCAGAGCTAACCTAGGCTGGTCAGGCCATTCTACCAAAGCTAACCTAGGCTGGTCAGGCCATTTAATCAGAGCTAACCTAGGCTGGTCAGGCCATTCTATCAGAGCTAACCTAGGCTGGTCAGGCCATTCTATCAGAGGCTACTTAGGGTTAGGCTAGGTTGGTCCGGGATAGGCTAGTTAGGGTTAGGGTAGGTTGGTAAGGGATAGGCTAATTAGGGTAAGGGTTAGGGTAGGTTGGTCGGGGTTAGGGTAGGTTGGTCAGGGTCAGGGTTAGACTAGGTTGGTCAGGGTTAGACTATGTTGGTCAGGGTCAGACCAGGTTAGTCAGGGTTACACTAGGTTGGTCGGGGCTGAATATGACTAGAGCTCGGGGTTAGGCTAGGTTATGAATATGACTAGTGGTGACTTCCATGACGAGGTATCCGAGCCAGAGAACAAAGGCCCAGAACGTTCTGTGGTCGGTTGACCTGGAAACAGCTGCAGTGAGTTCTCATTGGCCGAACCAGAATAACAGTACCAGAGGTCCACTGACAGATTAAGACAACAGGAAACACAGCTCCCGTTACCGCGAGCAACAGAACATACCATCACAAAGAGAAGACACGGGTTCCATAGCGACTGGTCAGCTTGCTACATATCTTTAATCCTTTTAACAGACATCAGGTCATTGGTACATCTCTCCCCTAAGGCTCTGCATCTCTAAACATCTGAACAGAATAAGTCTAGTAGCACATCAGGTAACGTCCTCACATCTCTCTCCTGTACTGTAGTGTTTTTATTTGAAACATAATGATATTTGTTCATAGTTTACAATACACAGACACGACAGACAGTTGAGTGCTTTAGGGAACACAAAGGCCATGGGTCTCCATGGTTACGGTGTGTCAGTCAGAACACCTTTTCTTCTAGGTTTAACACACAAAGGAGGGGGGTGGGGTTTTCTGGTGGAAGTAAACTTTTATTACTACTGAAAGAAAATCTCCTTTTTCAGGTTAAGAACATAACTGCGTTTTCAGACGCCCTTGGTGTATATAAGTGGCACTTTCATCTCTGCGTCCAGGTGTGAGGCTGTGTGTATTAGTTACAGTAGGCACTTAACCCCTCGTGCCCCTAAAGAAACAAAACACTGGATTTGGCTTTGATTAATCCCTCATATTTAGGAATACCAGAGATTAAACCCAGCGGAGCAAACCAGATTAAAAAAACAGAAACACACAGGGTCACTTTGTAGCCTCTCGTTACAGCCTCGTTAGGCCACCACAACCACACTCCCAACAAACTGATTAAAGAACTAAGAAACCTTAACAAACTCACCTCCCCATATAACGTTGGATCTATGGTAGAAATTACACCTTTATTACCCACTCTCTATATATATTTACAATTACACTTTTTACAATTAGTTAAAGCACAAGTCCTGTGTCCCCACGTTATCCACTGGGTGTGTGTGTGTGTTTGAACCGTGAGGGCCAAGGGCTGGAGACGGTGGAGGGTGTGCTCCTGCCAGGCTCGGGCAGTGTGTGTGTGTGTGTGTGTGTGTGTGTGTGTGTGTGTGTTTGTTAATTCTCAGGCGCTGCTGCTCTTGGAGACTTTTGGGTAGAGGATCACTGCTGTCACGGCAACCATCACCGCCACCACTGGCAGCCACGGACTCCACCCGCTCTGCAAGACAGACACACACACGCACACGCACACGCACACACACACACACAGTGATAGCAGAGTTAGTATGTGGTCCTGAGGAGTCTCCAGTCAGCTGCAGTCTGAACATAAGACACACTGAGATAGAAAGACAACCAGACTCATACAGACAGACAGAAAGACAGACAGACAGACGTGCAGGTAAATACAGACAGGTAGAGAGACAGGTAAATACACAGACAGACAGACAGACAGACAGACAGACAGACAGACAAACAGACAGACAGCTTTCCTGTATTCTCAGGAGGGAGAAACGGCTAGTTTTGTTTACACTCAAGACAAGAAAAGTATATAAAAAAAAAAGACCCATAAGACATGTATAACAAAATAATATGAAAACATGAAAATAATAGTTAGGTGGACCAGAAACCAAGCTGAAAACGTTAGTGACCCCGTGCAAGCATGAGAACAACAGACCAATGAGGTGATCGGATTAGTGTGACGAGGGGCGGGGCAGCAGCCACTACGAAGGCAGGCATGTGAGGAAGAGGAGGAGGAGCCGGGGGTTGTAATACCTGTCTACCACAACTGGCCGAAGCACCAATACAGCAAAGCCAGGATAAGGCCGATGAAAAGGGCTTGGACAGGCTGCAATATGGTTGGCTAGAGGGAAGGAGGGACAACAATCAACCGCCCAATCAAAACACAGCACGGGAAGGTGGCAACACAATATATATGGAAATCATATCAGCTAGAATGACATATATACTACAGAGAAAGAGAGAGATATCATATCAGCTAGAATAACATATATACTAGAGAGATATCATGTCAGCTAGAATGACATATATACTACAGAGAAAGAGAGAGATATCATATCAGCTAGAATAACATATATACTAGAGAGAGATTATATCAGCTAGGATAACATATATACTACAGAGAGAGAGAGAGAGAACATATCAGCTAGAATAACATATATACTACAGAGAGAGAGAGAGAGATTATTTCAGATAGGATAACATATATACTACAGAGAAAGAGAGAGATCATATCAGCTAGAATAACATATATACTAGAGAGAGAGACCATATCAGCTAGAATAACATATATACTACAAAGAGAGAATATCAGCTAGAATAACATAAATACTACAGAGAGAGATAAAATATATCTGCTAGAATAACATACTAGAAAGAAAGAAGAATACTTTATAGAAATCCCTTATAAAGTATCTTTGGAAGGGAGAAAGGAAATGAATATATGACTAAAATAAACACAACTAAGAAGCATGGTAGATAATTGAGTTTCTAAATCAAATACATGAATATTGAAAAGTAGACGAAGCAGACAGGAGGGAGAGGAGAGGAGAACCTGTTCCTATAGAAACCACATGGAGGCTGGGCACTGAAAGCATTAAACACTGTTTTTAACATTAGCTATAGATCAACCTGTAGCTAACACTGTTTTTAACATTAGCTATAGATCAGTGTGTTGCTAACACTGTTTTTAACATTAGCTATAAATCAGTATGTTGCTAACACTGTTTTTAACATTAGCTATGGATCAGTCTGTTGCTAACACTGTTTTTAACATTAGCTATAGATCAGTCTGTTGCTAACACTGTTTTCTTTAGCTACCCTTACAAAGCAGGTACAATTATATTGGTGTGACAAAGTGTTTTGAAAAAATACATCAGGAAATGAGTCTGTAATTTGATTGGTACAAGTCCAAAGAGCTGGAATTTGTCTGATCCAATCGGCTGTGAGAAACACGGTACCTAACCGAGTGATAACATTGCCCTACCCTGGTTACTATGGTTTCACTAAGCAGGTAACCGAGTGATAACACTACCCTACCCTGGTTATTATGGTTTCACTAAGCTGGTAACCAAGTGATAACACTACCCTACCCTGGTTACTATGGTTTCACTAAGCAGGTAACCGAGTGATAACACTACCCTACCCTGGTTACTATGGTTTCACTAAGCTGGTAACCGAGTGATAACACTACCCTACCCTGGTTACTATGGTTTCACTAAGCTGGTAACCGAGTGATAACACTACCCTACCCTGGTTACTATGGTTTCACTAAGCTGGTAACCGAGTGATAACACTACCCTACCCTGGTTACTATGGTTTCACTAAGCTGGTAACCGAGTGATAACACTACCCTACCCTGGTTACTATGGTTTCACTAAGCTGGTAACCGAGTGATAACACTACCCTACCCTGGTTACTATGGTTTCACTAAGCAGGTAACCGAGTGATAACACTACCCTACCCTGGTTACTATGGTTTCACTAAGCTGGTAACAGAGTGATAACACTACCCTACCCTGGTTACTATGGTTTCACTAAGCAGGATAACAGCACTGTGGAATCTACAAGCAACATCCAATAAGAAGCAGTGTAGACATCTCATCATCCAATAAGAAGCAGTGTGGGCATCTCATCATCCAATAAGAAGCAGTGAGGGCAAACGTATCATCCAATAAGAAGCAGTGTGGGCATCTCATCATCCAATTAAATAAAAAGTAAAATGTACATTCGAGCAGTTAGTCATATCAGAGAGGCTATTGGATGGCTCGTCTGTGAGGAGCTTGCTGATTGGTCATCCTGATGATGATGATGATGATGATGAGTGTCATAGTTGTTCATTGATTGTGAGTCTTTGGACCGCTACAATGGCAGGTTAAAGCTAGGACACCAGACCAATCGCATGGTGTGGGTGTGTGTGCCTGAGTGGGAGATCTTTGTGTATATATATGTATGTATATACAGTATACGTATGTATGTGTGTGTGTAATAATGTACATGTGTGTGAGAGAGAATGTGTCAGTGTGAAAGTCTCTCTCTCTGAGTGTCTGTGTGTAATAATGTGTGTGTGTGCGCGTGTGTGTGTCTCTGTGTGTGTGTGTTTCAGTGTGCGTGTGTGTGTGTGCGTGTGTGCGTGTGTGCTGACCTTGCTGCCCTTGTCTTGCAGCAGCTTGAGGTTGAGTCGGCACTGCTCCAGCTCCAGGTGGATGGAGCGTTTCTCCTCCTCAGTCCTCTCTGAACGCTGACGCAGGTCACTCAGCTGAGCCTGGGTATCCTCATACTGAGAGAGAGACAGAGAGACAGACAGAGAGAGAGAGAGAGAGAGAGAGAGAGAGAGAGAATAAAAAATAGTTGGAGAAGAGAAAGAGAATAAGGCCAACGACAGACAAACGTCAGTTCTGCATTCAAACAGAGCCGTGTGTTATTTCAGTGGAACCCCAGGACAGTACATACTAGGACTCTGTGAGGTGTGTGTGTCTGTGTGTGTTAGTGTGTTTGTGTGTGTTGGGTCGTGTAGCGTGTTAGTGTGTGTGTGTTAGTGTGTGTGTCTGTTAGTGTGTGCTAGTGTGTGTGTGTGTAGTGTGTGTAGGGTGTGTGTGCTGACCTCTCTCTGCAGGCTGAGTGTGCGGGCCTGGGCCTGGTCCAGCTGTCCCTGGAGCTGGGAGGCATCCTGGTGGTGCTGGCTCTCCAGAGAGCCCAGTCTGACCTGCAGGTCCCCCTCTCTCCTCTCCAGAGCGTTCAGGGTGGAGCTCAGAGCACTGCTCTGCTCCCTGGAGCTGGAGAGGGGTCGGGTTAGCATGGGGAACAGAGGGGGAGTGTGTTAGTGTGTGTGTGCACCTCCTTAGCCGTGTGTTAGTGTGTGTGTGTGTGTCTGTTTAGCTGTGTGTTAGTGTGTGTGTGTACCTGCTGAGCTGTGTCTCCAGGCTGTGCAGTCTGTCCTGTAAGGAGGTCTTCTCGGTCCTCAGACCCTCACACTCCTCTTGGAGAACAGAGCAGTTCCTCTGCAGCGCCTCAACCTCCACTGGACACACACACACACACACACACACACACACACACACACACACACACACACACACACACACACACACACACACCCCCCAGAGAGGGTAGGCTTTAGGATGGGCTCAGTGGTCGTCATGGTTTCACATCTCTCCGGGAAAACAACCTGGCATGCACACTATACATCTACTGCTGTATCACCTGTGTGTGTGTGTGTGTCTCACCCTGCAGCTCCTGTGCTCTGTGTGTGTGTGTGTGTGTGTGTGTGTCTCACCCTGCAGCTCCTGTGTTCTGTGTGCGTGTGTGTGTGTGTCTCACCCTGCAGCTCCTGTGCTCTGTGTGTGTGTGTGTGTGTGTGTGTGTGTCTCTCACCCTGCAGCTCCTGTGCTCTGTGTGTGTGTCTCACCCTGCAGCTCCTGTGCTCTGTGTGTGTGTGTGTGTGTGTGTGTCACCCTGCAGCTCCTGTGCTCTCTGTGTGTGTGTGTGTGTGTGTGTGTGTGTGTGTGTCACCCTGCAGCTCCTGTGCTCTGTGTGCGTGTGTGTGTGTGTGTCTCACCCTGCAGCTCCTGTGCTCTCTGTGTGTGTGTGTGTGTGTCACCCTGCAGCTCCTGTGCTCTCTCTGTGTGTGTGTGTGTGTCACCCTGCAGCTCCTGTGCTCTCTCTGTGTGTGTGTGTGTGTGTGTGTGTGTGTGTGTGTGTGTGTCTCACCCTGCAGCTCCTGTGCTCTCTGTGTGTGTGTGTGTGTGTGTGTGTGTGTGTGTCTCACCCTGCAGCTCCTGTGCTCTGTGCTGGTGCTGGCCCTGCTGTGTGAAGGCGGACTGCAGCTTGCTGATTTCTTCTTCGTAGTTTGCTGCGGCAGAGCGCCACCTCTCCAGTTGGGCGGTGACAGTACCCAGGTCCCCCTGCAGGGCGGCGATGTCCCGCTCCCGCTCGGCCGTGGCAGCCTCCATGGCGTGACGCAGAACTATCACCTGGAGACAGAGACAGGATATGACCTCACAGTGACCCTACAGAGCCAGGATGTGACCAAACAGTTACCCTACAGAGACAGGATGTGACCTCACAGTGACCCTACAGAGACAGGATATGACCTCACAGTGACCCTACAGAGACAAGATGTGACCTCACAGTGAACCCATAGACAGGATATGACCTCATAGTGAAATCACAGAGACAGGATCTGACCTCATAGTGAAATCACAGAGACAGGATCTGACCTCATAGTGAACTCACAGAGACAGGATATGACCTCATCATGAACCCAGAGACAGGATGTGACCTCATAGTGAACCCGCAGAAACAGGATGTGACCTTGTATTGAACCCCCAGAGACAGGATGTGACCTCATTGTGAACACCCAGAGACAGGAAGTGACCTCATTGTGAACACCCAGAGACAAGATGTGACCTCATAGTGAACCCACAGAGACAGGATGTGACCTCACAGTGAACCCACAGAGACAGGATGTGACCTCATAGTGACCCCTAAGCTTGTACCTCCTCCTGGGCACTGCTCAGCTCCTCCTTGGTGGAGGTGATGGTGCTCTCTCTCTGCTCCCTCAGAGCCTCCATGTCGGCCTGCAGCTTCCCCAGCTGGGCTGCAACGCACACAGACACGGACACGGACACGCACACGCACACGCACACGCACACGCACACGCTCACGCACACGCACACGCACACGGACACGGACACGGACACGGACACGGACACGCACACGCACACGCACACGCACACGCACACGCACACGAACACGCACACCAATGCAGATTTATTTAGTTTTGGTTTGACAGACGAGTTGCAGATCCTAGCAGTGTGTGTGTGTGCCTCTCTCTGTGCGTGTGTATTTGTCTCTGTGTGTGTGTGTATGTGTCTGTGTGTGTATGTGTCTGTGTGTGTGTGTGTGTGTGTGTGTGTGTGCTCACTCTGGAGGTAGAGAATCTGTTTAGCTGACTCCTCTGTTTGCTGCCTGTTGCTCCTCCTCTCCTCCTCCAGCAGGGCTGACCAACAAACAAACAATCAGTCAGTCAGTCAGTGGTCAGAGGTCAGAGGTCAGAGCAGCAGGTCCTCCTCCAGACAGCCTGAGGTCCATCCTCACCTTGGAGCTCCAGACATTTCTGCTTGCCGGCGTTGGCTAGCTCCTGGGCCTCCAGCAGCTCCCTGTGGAGATGGTGGATTACCTGCTCCGTGTCTCCAGAATCTAGACCGGCCCGACGCAGCTCATCTACACACACACGCACACACAATGGCAATAGTTACAGATGCCGACATGAAACGCCACAGCAACAGATCAATGACACAGAAAGAGAGAGAGAGAGAGAGAGAGAGAGAGAGAAAGAGAAAAGGAGAGAGAGAGAGAGAGAGAAGGAAAAATACTGGGAGAAGAGAAATGGGAGGAGAAAGGAGAGAAAAGGAAGTGAGCAGAGAAGAGAGGAACTGCTGATAATGTTCTGTAATTAGGACCAGATGTTTCATTCCATGACACACACACACACACACACACACACACACACACACGGTGCTTGTAATTAAATGAGTAATTCCCTCCCCACGGACACAGAGAGCCAATCCCACAGCCTGTTTCAAGTGGTCTGGAACCATCTGGGCCAATGAGAACAGCACTTACAGAGCAGGAACCATGGCGACAGCCGGTCACCACGGTAATAGCAGGCCAGATAAGCACTGATGACATCATGGTCTCAGTGGGCTATGTTTAGCTGGAGCCCCTGACCTCAACCCCCTCCTCCGTTGTCTCTCCACCACTTACCCCCCTCACTCCCCCCTCCTCAACCTACTCACCCTCTCTCTATTCCTCTCTCTCCATCCCCTGTCTCTCTCTGTCTCTACACTCCCTCTCTCTGACTGTGGCCAATGAAACACACGTATCAATACCACGCTAGGAGTCAAAGGTCAAAGGTCCTCTCGTCAGTCTGAGTTCTCAGCTCCAGCTGGTCTTGGTTTACTGTCCTAACTACAGTGTAATCCTATAGAGAAGATCACAAAACACTTTCCTGGCTGATGTTGAATGGAGTGTCAGCGTGGAACCACTGCCCCCTCTAGTGGACACTGACACACAGCCAGTCAACCTGGAGGGTTTCTTCTAAAGAGACACTGTGTCAGCCTCAGTCCTCTGCTCTATGACAGACTGGTATGAAGACAGTCTACAATGTGACTCAGTCCTCTGCTCTATGACAGACTGGTATGAAGACAGTCACCACTGTGACTCAGTCCCCTGCTCTATCACAGACCGGTATGAAGACAGTCTACACTGTGACTCAGTCCCCAGCTCTATCACAGACTGGTATGAAGACAGTCTACACTGTGACTCAGTCCTCTGCTCTATGACTGACTGGTATGAAGACAGTCTACACTGTGACTCAGTCCCCTGCTCTATGACTGACTGGTATGAAGACAGTCTACACTGTGACTCAGTCCTCTGCTCTATGACTGACTGGTATGAAGACAGTCTACACTGTGACTCAGTCCTCTGCTCTATGACTGACTGGTATGAAGACAGTCTACACTGTGACTCAGTCCCCAGCTCTATCACAGACTGGTATGAAGACAGTCTACACTGTGACTCAGTCCTCTGCTCTATGACTGACTGGTATGAAGACAGTCTACACTGTGACTCAGTCCTCTGCTCTATGACTGACTGGTATGAAGACAGTCTACACTGTGACTCAGTCCCCTGCTCTATGACAGACTGGTATGAAGACAGTCTACACTGTGACATCATAGGACCATGGAAGAGAGAGAGACAGACAGACAGACACACAGGCAGGGAGGCAGACAGGCAGGCAGACAGACAGGCAGACAGAGAGACAGACAGATAGGCAGGCAGGGCTTCTGCTGTTGTCCAGGGCTAAACCCTAAACCACAGAGATGACAGAGCCAGGGCCAATGGAAAACACTCCCACACCTGTGATCCCCGTATCCATCACAAGCACGCAGTCAAAGAGTTGCCTTGGTAACAGCGATGAGAAAACAAACAAAAACAAACTGACCCTAGCCTGGCACAGACTGGCACAGCTTAGCTTGACATGCCAGGGAAGAGACTGTGTGTGTGTGTGTGTGTGTGTGTGTGTCTTTTATACGACAGTGGTGCATGTGTCCTCTGAAAGCTCTGCTTGATTACTCCCTCATTGGTATCCATTCCAGCAGTAACCCTAACCTTAACCCATTCCAGCAGTAACCCTAACCTTAACCCATTCCAGCAGTAACCCTAACCTTAACTAGGGATGGGCATTTTAGGCCATATCACTATTTGAATATTCTATCAAAAATATTTCGGTTAATCGATTAACCGAAATAAAAAGATTATATAAAAATACCTTTTTTTAATAATTTATAATAATAAATATATTTTATTTTTTGCCGCTATAGCGCACTTGTAATGTAGCCTGAAGGGCTTCCGTTATCTGGCATTCGCTAAATAAACATATTCCTTTTCCAATTTCTGAACATTTCTTACTCAGACACATTTGGACAGATTTTCTTTGATCTCTAAGCGGAGCGTTGGCGCTATAAAGCGCATGTGTTTGTATCGGTGATCCAGCGCACTAGCATAGAGCGCTCTCGTGCCTTCAGTTGGCGCGCTGCCTGCAAGTTTGAACTACTTGATGTGGAAAGCAGGGAAAATGTATCTAATGCATTGAAATTGTGCTTTTTCTTTCTACTTTTTACATATTTCAATGGTATTGGTGTACAAGTTATAAACAGTATGTAATCAAAATCGCTAATGAATAATATTTAAATTAACTTTAGGCAAAAATATAAATAAATAGCTGCAGTTATATTTGAATACCTACATCATTTAGAATAACCGTGCCCATCCCTAACCTTACCTCATTCCAGCAGTAATCCTAACCTTAACCCAGGGTAAATACCTTTGAGTAGAGCCAGCAGAGGATAGTAGAGTAGGATAGAGACAGCAGAGAATAGAGGACAGTAAAGTAGAATAGAGACAGCAGAGAGTAGAGGACAGTAGAGTAGAGTAGAATAGAGACAGCAGAGAATAGAGGACAGTAGAGTAGAGTAGAATAGAGACAGCAGAGAGTAGAGGACAGTAGAGTAGAATAGAGACATCAGAGAATAGAGGATAGTAAAGTAAAGTAGAATAGAGACATCAGAGAATAGAGGACAGTAAAGTAGAGTAGAATAGAGACAGCAGAGAGTAGAGGACAGTAAAGTAGAATAGAGACAGCAGAGAGTAGAGGCCAGTATAGTCGAGTAGAATAGAGACGGCAGAGAGTAGAGGACAGTAGAGTAGAGTAGAATAGAGACAGCAGAGAATAGAGGATAGTAAAGTAAGCAGAATAGAGACAGCAGAGAGTAGAGGACAGCAGAGTAGAGTAGAATAGAGACAGCAGAGAAAAGAGGATAGTAAAGTAAAGTAGAATAGAGACAGCAGAGAGTAGAGGACAGTAGAGTAGAATAGAGCAGGGTAAACACCTTTGAGTAGAGCAACTCTGTTCTGCGGCTCCATCAGCTCCTGGTCATGGTCGTCCATGTTCCCGTCTGAAACACACACACACACACACACACACACACACACACACACACACACACACACACACACACACACACACACACACACACACACACACACACACACACACACACGTTAGTTCAAACCATTCACTCCTACCTGTTCTTTGTAGGTATAGAAACTAGGGTTGTCACAATGCTAAACTATTCCCTGCAACCCTACTCGTGTCATAATGTAGCTTAGCCTTTTCCTCCCTCACAGAACCTAGAACACTAACCGTTTCAAAGCATCTGTGCCCCAGCAACACAAACATGTGCACACCCCGTGTTACAACACAACAAAAGCCATGAAATCACAAGCCCCATGTGTGTGTCCGTTTGAGAGAGCTGCCGTCAGGCTAAAGGCAGCTGACACAGTGAGGCTCAGAACAACAGACATGACAAACCACAGTCCTCACCTCACTGGGACAACAACACACCTAAAAAGAGATTGTTTTAGCAGGACAGCATTGTGTGTGTGTGTGTGTGTGTGTGTGTGTGTATGTGTGTGTCAGACTACCTGAGGTGTCGTCACTGCTACGGTCCTTGCTGGGGCTGAGAGTGTCTGACATGTCCGACTCACGAGCATCAACAGTGTTATCTGTTCAGAGAGAGAGAGAACAGAGAGAGGGGGGGGGGGGATAGAGAGGGGGAGGGAACAGAGAGAGAGAGAGAGAGGGGGGGGGATAGAGAGGGAGGGAACAGAGAGAGAGAGAGAGAACAGAGAGAGAGAGAGATGGACTGAAAGAGAGAGAGAGAGTGAGAGAGAGAGAGAGTGAGAGAACAGAGAGAGAGAGAGAGAGAACAGAGAGAGAACAGAGAGATATATATAGAGAGAGAACAGAGATAGGGGGAGAGGGAGGGAGAAACCATTTAGAATTAGGGGACACAGTCAGAAAACAATACAGCAGTTCTGGAATGGGGGAGGAGGAATGGGGGAGAGAGGAGAGGAGGAATGGGGGAGAGAGGAGAGGAGAAGGGGAATGTGGGAGAGAGGAGAGGAGAAGGGGAATGGGGGAGAGAGGCTCAGGGGAATGGGGGAGAGAGGGGAGGGCTCCACCTTAGCAGTGAGTTGGACCTCCTGAACAAACACGCAGCAGCACAGCTTTACTCTATGGAATGTGTGTGTGTGTGAGTATGGTGTATTGTGTGTGTATGTGTGTGTGTGTGTGTGTGTGTGTGTGGGTGTGTGTGTGTGTGTGTGTGTGTGTGTGTGTGTGTGTGTGTGTGTGTGTGTGTGTGTGTGTGTGTAGCCCTGTGGGCTGGATGAGCAGCAGCATGTGCTCCATGGTAGCAGAGTGCAGTGGAGCCCCTAAAGCCCAGAGACAGAGAGCAGGATCAGGACGGATTACAGAGGCAGACAGCAGGCTCCTCTAACCCACAGCAGGCTGCTCTAACCCAGCCCCTGACCTCCTCTAACCCACAGCAGGCTGCTCTAACCCAGCCCCTGACCTCCTCTAACCCACAGCAGGCTGCTCTAACCCAGCCCCTGACCTCCTCTAACTCACAGCAGGCTGCTCTAACCCAGCCCCTGACCTCCTCTAACCCACAGCAGGCTGCTCTAACCCAGCCCCTGACCTCCTCTAACCCACAGCAGGCTGCTCTAACCCAGCCCCTGACCTCCTCTAACCCACAGCAGGCTGCTCTAACCCAGCCCCTGACCTCCTCTGAGGACAAGGCTGCTTTAACCCAGCCCCCTGACCTCCTGTGAGGAGGAGGAAGATGAGGAAGACCCTCCTATAAACCACAGACAGAGAGAAAAACAGACAGCAGGCTGCTCTAACCCAGCCACTGACCTCCTGTGAGGAGGAGGAAGATGAGGAAGACCCTCCTATAAACCACAGACAGAGAGACAAAAAGACAGGAGGCTGGTCTAACAGCCACTGACCTCCTGTGAGGAGGAGGAAGATGAGAAAGAGGCCCACACAAGCCAGAGGACACAGGATAGTGAAGGTCACAGGGCCAAATATCAATAATCATAATAAGAATTTGATTTAATTTGAATTCTACATTTAATTTATCTGTCGATGCCCTGACCTGGATGGAATCCTACTTAAATAAGAGGAAACAATGTACAAGAGTGGGTGATAAGTGTTCCCCATCTGCTAGTTGTACAGTAGTGGTCCCTCAAGGGTCTATTTTGGGACCAATTTTATTTAGTATATATATTTATGATCTTCCTCAAGTATGTCCAGATGTTAGCATCCAAATGGAAATGTTATTTTTACCTATGCAAGATCTAAAGAACAAGCTGCAGCCAAACTGGCAGCTGCAAAGAGCAAGGTGTGGGATTGGCTAGCTAATTCATGCTGACTCTTAATGTAGGCAAAACAGTTTGAATTATTGATTCTCGCTGTGAAATACATGCAGTTAATCCTGACATTTGAATTAATGGTGAAGTCATCACATCTGTGACGCTTGTTAAATATCTAGGCATTATAATTGACACAAACCTGTCTATAAAAAAACCAGTTAGTAGGGTCATCAGCAATGTTAAATTTAATCTGAATAATTTTAAGAGCATCAGGCACCAGTTGTCTTCGTCCGCTGCAAAGCTTTTTGTACACACTATGATTTTTCCCCATCTGTCTTACTGCATAACAACTTGGTCACAGGCAGGTGTAACTACACTCAAGCCTGTGTACTCACTCTATAAACAAATCCTAAAAGTACTAGATAAAAAACTAAGGGATCATCATCACTGTAATATCCTGGAAAAATATTATTTTCTTAATTTTGATAACCTCTTATTTTACTCTGATGTATGCCTGATGTTTAAAATTATTCATAATCTCGCACCCCCTCCTCTTAGAGGACGCCTAGCCTATCCCGGCAGTGCACCCCCTCCTCTTAGAGGATGCCTAGCCTATCCCAGCAGTGCACCCCCTCCTCTTAGTGGATGCCTAGCCTATCCCAGCAGTGCACCCCCTCCCAGCAGTGCACCCCCTCCTCTTAGAGGATGCCTAGCCTATCCCGGCAGTGGTATTGCCAGTAGGACTAGAGCATCTACTAGGGGTGACTGGGTACCGCAGTTCAGAAAGACAGCCTTTGGTCAATCTGCTTTCTCAGTTAAAGTAGTGGGGAAGTGGAATTCCATACCCACAAACATTAGAAACTCAGGAAGCTTAGCAGTGTTTAAAACCAGCCTCAAGCTTTGGCTAAAGTCAGCACAAAAGTGTCACCACCAATGATTGCCTTGTATCTCTTGTATTTATCACACTGATTTTATTTATTATTTCACACTGATGGACTTCTATGTATTGTGCTGTTTTATGTAGTGTATTTGTTGTTCTGTGGTTGTTTCTTGTCTACCTACCCAGGGATAACATATGTAAATTAGCTGTTAGCTAACTCTGGTGCAATTACTTTTAATTGTGCGCTGTCCCTGTAAAAATAAACAATAAAAAAAAGAAAAGAAAGTGCTCTGATGGAGTAACAAGGTTTAATTTGTATTAACCCAAGTTCTCCATTATGATAAGGTCTGGGAATTAAGAAGAGATAGAGAGACAGCAGGAGCGAGAGACAAAGAGAGACAGCAGGAGCGAGAGAGAAAGAGAGACAGCAGGAGTGAGAGAGAAAGAGAGACAGAGTGTAAAAGGGTGTGTGTGTGTGTGTGTGTGTGTGTGTGTGTGTGTGTGTGTGTGTACCCTTGAGTTGGTCAGGGCTGGTCAGACTGTCATCTTCTGTTGTCTGGTTGTTCTGCAGATGAGCGTCAATCACCTCTGAAAACAAACAAACAAACAAATTTAAGCATGGCCACTTTCAGCATGAGGTCAGGCTGTCCAACAGGAAGTCTGATCTAATGTGACCTGGTGTTTCATGCTGGCAGAAGCTGAGGGTGACCTTCCATTGCTGAGGGATCAACACTCCAAAACCACAGGGTGGAAAGTTCTCCATATCAACCCACAGAGGGCACGCACGCACGCACACACACGACATAGCAAACTCTCTCTCACCTGTTCAATTATTTAAACAACACCTCACCGTCAAAGTTTGCCAGATGGTTGATAGATGAGCCAACGACCTCTTTGAGCTGCTTGACAGCTGTGGACAGAGACAGAGAGAGGGAGGGATATATACAGAGACAGAGAGAGACAGAGAGACAGACAGAGAGAGACAGAGACATAGAGAGCGCAAGAGAGAGAGAGAGAGAGAGAGAGAGAGAGAGAGAGTTTTAGACCACTTTCCCACTGGAACAGAGCTTCACCAGTGCTGGAGTTAAACCTCCTGCTTAACTCTTCCACAGAACCAGGTGACACGGCACACAGCTAAGAGCTCAGCCTAACCAGGTGAGAGCTAAGAGCTCGGCCTAACCAGGTGGCAGACCAGGTGAGAGCTAAGAGCTCAGCCTAACCAGGTGACAGACCAGGTGACAGACCAGGTGACAGCTAAGAGCTCATCTTAACCAGGTGACAGACCAGGTGAGAGCTAAGAGCTCAGCCTAACCAGGTGACAGTACAGATCCGGTACACAGCACTAACACTATCACCACCCAGGGCTGCCACCATTCAGTCAGAAGTGAAGCCAAAATGCTGCCTCCGTTGGTAAGAGAGCGGAGTACAGGGGAACGCGAGTCACATGTGAAGCTCTATATAAAACGTCTAAAATCTGTAATCTGTTCAATTAAAATTTTATTAAATTAAATTATGATCACACAATCTTGGTCACTACCTTCTGACAGCATTTAAATGTATTTGAAGATATTGAAGCTGCACTGTTGCATGTATTTACAGACTTCATATTATAGAAATAAAGCTACCCCACCCAAAGCAAAATGCGTGTCATTGGTTTTAATGGGTATTGCTTAATCACTGCATCCATATTAATACAGCATGTGGATTTGTATTTAATTCAATGCAGTAGATGCATAGCTAATTTAACAGTAAACCTTTACATAACCTAATTTGTAAAACAATTTAGCTGCTATCTTTAGCCTAACTGCACTTCTGTAATTTATGTTATGACACTGTTATTACATACGTTCTTCAGTTAGTCGCAGTAGCATAAAAACAGGTGGCAGCTTTTGTGAGGTACTTTATATAAAATCAACGTACAATGTATTTTAAAATGATAATATCGGTGCTGCGGTACTCTACCGCGCGAGAGAGACAGAAATGCTGACATTGGGAAGTTCAAAGGGGATAAAAAATAATCAAACAAAATCCAAACACTGTATGACGACTAAAATATGGCTTTAGGATTTAAATAATAACAAAAAAAACAACGAAATTCATGTGACACTAAACAAACAGCCCCCCCCCCCGCCCTCCACCCAACATGCAGCAGTCTCCCCCAACATGCAACAGCCCACCCCCGTCCCTCCCAACATGCAACAGCCCCCCCTCCGAACATGCAACAGTTTCCCCAACATGCAGCAGCAGCCCCCCCCCCCCCCAGCCCCCCCCCCCCACACACATGCAGCAGAGAGAGACAGGACCAAAGCCGGGGATGAGGAAGGAGAAAGTAGTGGTGAGTAATAGTGAGCAGCAGCAGAAGCAGCACAGTAGATATAACCTCCTAAAACATGTTTTCATATGCAGACACACCCTGACTCTCACACGGGAGCATTGTCAGAGATCAACCAACAGGACTGCTGCAGGCCAGACAGAACATGTAGAAAGCAAGATGTGAACAGTAAAACAGTTTGATCTGTGAGCGTCTAGACATGTCTGGAAAGAGATCACCATCACCATAGCAGACATAACCACACAATCCATGTACCCTCATCATCATCACCATAGCAGACATAACCACACAATCCATGTACCCTCATCATCATCACCATAGCAATGTACCCTCATCACCACCACCATAGCAGACATAACCACACAATCCATGTACCCTCATCATCATCACCATAGCAGACATAACCACACAATCAATGTACCCTCTTCTTCATCATAGCATACATAACCACACAATCAATGTACCCTCATCTTCATCATAGCAGACATAACCACACAATCAATGTACCCTCATCTTCATAACCATAGCAATGTACCCTCATCACCATCACCATAGCAGACATAACCACACAATCAATGTACCCTCATCTTCATCATAGCAGACATAACCACACAATCAATGTACCCTCTTCTTCATCATAGCATACATAACCACACAATCAATGTACCCTCTTCTTCATCATAGCAGACATAACCACACAATCAATGTACCCTCTTCTTCATCATAGCAGACATAACCACACAATCAATGTACCCTCTTCTTCATCATAGCAGACATAACCACACAATCAATGTACCCTCATCGTCATGATCATCATCATCATCACCATCGTCACCACCATCGTCACCACCATCATCAGTCTCCTCATCCTCCTCATCTTCCTCTTCCTCAGCAGCAGAGCGGGCAGGACCAGGTGCAGTGTTGAGGTTCAGATCAACAACATCCGCTAATAATAATAATAATAATAATAACTTTAAAGAGCGCCTTTCTAAAACCCAAGGACACTTTACAATGCATGTTAAAATCAGTAGGCAGCAACAATAAGAGGAGGTTAGGAGGAGCTAAAGCCTGACAGAACATAAATGTTTTAAGAAGTTTTTTTAAAAGTGTCCAGGGACTCTGCGCTATGGATCTCAAGGGGGAGGGTGTTATAAATGGTGGGGGCAGCCACACTGAATGCTCTGCCCTCATATGTCCGTAGCCTGATGTGAGGGATGGAGAGCAGTTCCCTAGTTGAAGACCTGAGATTCCGAGAGGGGATGCAGGGGAGTAGGAGGTCAGAGATATATTGTGGGGCCAGGGCGTGAAGGGATTTGTATGTGAGTAGGAGGATTTTAAAGGCGATACGGAACTTGACAGGGAGCCAGTGAAGGTGCATGAGAGTGGGGGTGATGTGCTGCCAGGGTTTGGTGCGGGTGAGAACCCTTGCAGCTGAGTTCTGAACGTACTGGAGCCTATTCAGGGTTTTACTAGGAACCCCGAATAGAACGCCTTTGCAGTAGTCCAGACGGGAGGTGACGAAGGCGTGAATGAGGGTCTCTGCCACTGGGTCGGAGAGAGAAGGACGGAGTCTAGTGATGTTCTTGAGGTGATAGAAGGCCAGTTTGGTAACGGATTTGATGTGGGTTTCAAATGACTGGGTGGAATCAAGAATGACTCCCAGGTTACGGACTTTAGTGGAGGGGCAGATGGTGCAGCCGTCTATAGAGATGAGAAGGTCCCCAACCTTCCGGAGCTGAGCCTTAGGGGCCACCACCATGAGTTCTGTTTTATTGCTGTTAAGTTTCAGAAAGTTAGAGGACATCCATGATTTTATATTAAGGAGGCAGTTGACAAGGGACTGGGGTGGGAGATGGCAGGGGGGTTTGGTACTGAGGTAGTGTTGAGTGTCATCAGCATAGCAGTAGAAGCTGAGACCATGGTGGCGGATGATCTGACCAAGTGGGAGCATGTAGACGGTGAAAAGGAGACGTATAAGCTCTGAACCGCCACAGTCTCCCCTAAAGCATCAAATATCACCCAGGGTCACAGGTCATTAATATCACCCCGGGGGTAAAGGTCATTAATATCACCCCGGGGATAAAGGTCATTAATATCACCCCGGGGGTAAAGGTCATTAATATCACCTCGGGGGTAAAGGTCATTAATATCACCCTGGGGTCACAGGTCATTGATATCACCCTGGGGTCAAAGTAGAGGGAAGAGGTTAGTCACTAGACAGAGAGGATGAAACCCCACACAGAGGAAAGAGAGTGTTTCACACTGAAGAGGTTCACCACCTGAAACATCTCATCACCTAGACAGACAGACTGCAGCAAAGCATCCCTGAACATCCTGAAACATCTCATCACCTAGACAGACAGACTGCAGCAAAGCATCCCTGAACATCCTGAAACATCTCATCACACAGACAGACAGACTGCAGCAAAGCATCCCTGAACATCCTGAAACATCTCATCACACAGACAGACAGACTGCAGCAAAGCATCCCTGAACATCCTGAAACATCTCATCACCTAGACAGACAGACTGCAGCAAAGCATCCCTGGACATCCTGAAACATCTCATCACACAGACAGACAGACTGCAGCAAAGCATCCCTGAACATCCTGAAACATCTCATCACACAGACAGACAGACTGCAGCAAAGCATCCCTGGACATCCTGAAACATCTCATCACACAGACAGACAGACTGCAGCAAAGCATCCCTGAACATCCTGAAACATCTCATCACACAGACAGACAGACTGCAGCAAAGCATCCCTGAACATCCTGAAACATCTCATCACACAGACAGACAGACTGCAGCAAAGCATCCCTGAACATCCTGAAACATCTCATCACACAGACAGACAGACTGCAGCAAAGCATCCCTGAACATCCGGTCTCACCCCAAGCACCACACAGACCTGTCTCACCCCCTTAACACACCTGTCTCACTGCAACCACACAGAGACCTGTCTCACCCCATCAACCACACAGACACCAAACCACACAAAAACCTGTCTCACCCAATATGCCACAAAGAAAATCAATTAACAAATAAACCATCTAAATAATGAATTAGCCAAAACCGCCAACAGGAAAATAGCCCAATACAGAAAAATACACCAATTAAAAATACTTTAAAAAAAACGTTTCATTGCAATTGTATTTTAGGAAGTTTGAAGAGCTTTTCAAAAATCAAAATAATCATCTTTGTATTTCCCCATGCCAGAAGAAAGGAAGGAGAAGGAGCCAAAGGCTTAAGGACCAATCAGACGAACAGGAGCTGACAAACAGGAAGACGGGACGGTCATACAGGAAG
>JAPMUY010006998.1:255000-315000 GCA_026901105.3 Galaxias olidus
ACACTCACAAAAACCCTCTCTGAATAATAGAATATAATAGTTTAGATAAGACAAAATGCAACAAGGTCAAGACACTGAGCAGAGTATAACAAGCCAACACAACCCTGTAGTCTGACCAACACAACCCTGTAGTCTAACCAACACAACCCTGTAGTCTGACCAACACAACCCTGTAGTCTGACCAACACAACCCTGTAGTCTAACCAACACAACCCTGTAGTCTAGCCAACACAACCCTGTAGTCTAGCCAACACAACCCTGTAGTCTAACCAACACAACCCTGTAGTCTGACCAACACAACCTTGTAGTCTAACCAACACAACCCTGTAGTCTAACCAACACAACCCTGTAGTCTAGAGTGTGCCAACTGACACCTACTACACCTCTCTCTCTCTCTCTCGCTCTCGCTCTCTCTCACCGTTTCCCTGCAGCTAGCCAGCAGTTGTCAACGGTAACATTAGCGTTTCCTCTAGCGACAGTGTTTGTTGCTTTCCTAAGCCAGGAAGTTGTGCTCTGTGTTTTCACCGACGGCCTTCGACCAGCCTGACTCTGATAACACCAGTGGCAGCTGATTGGCTGGCTGACATCACACGGCCCCTCCCCCTCCTACAGCTCCCAGTGCAGTCAAAGGGCACTCTGGTTTTAACCCCAGCCACTTATTGTCCCAGGTGATAAAGCAAGCGCTCCTCCAGCAACTGGCCCCACCAACACGTGACGACATTCACTCCGAGAAGTCCCAGATCCATCGATAAGGAACACACACACACACACATACACACACACACAGAGAGCGACAGTGTTTTATGTCTACGCACACAGGTAGAGAGTGAGAATGCCTCTTCAGCAGGTGAGCTGGCCAACAGGTCTATCAACATTCCATCAGGGTTGAATCACCATGGGGATACATGAGGACAAAGTCCACAAGTCTCTCTCTCTCTCCCCCAAACACACACACACACACACACACACACACACACACACACACACACACACACACACACACACACGGCTTTCAGCCCAGGTTCCACCTTTCCTTTTTACAACTATCACATATCTCCATATTGATGGGTTACTTTAGCCTAGCTTCCTTTAGCAACAGGGCCAATCAGGATTAACCAGGGCTAAAACGGACTAAAGAGCCAATCAGGGTTGACCAACGCCAGGAATAATCAGGGCCAAACAGGAAATATCAGGGCCAAACAGGAAATATCAGGGCCATACAGGAAGTATCAGGGCCATACAGGAAGTATCAGGGCCATACAGGAATAATCAGGGCCAAACAGGAAGTATCAGGGCCATACAGGAATAATCAGGGCCAAACAGGAAGTATCAGGGCCATACAGGAAGTATCAGGGCCATACAGGAAGTATCAGGGCCATACAGGAAGTATCAGGGCCATACAGGAAGTATCAGGGCCATACAGGAAGTATCAGGGCCAAACAGGAGCATGGTCTAGCAGATCTCCTAATCCTTGGATAGGGGTCAAGCATATCCCCTACACCAGTCTACACAGAGACACAGTCCTAGACCAGTCTACACAGAGACACAGTCCTAGACCAGTCTACACAGAGACACAGTCCTAGACCAGTCTACACAGAGACACAGTCCTACACCAGTCTACACAGACACAGTCCTACACCAGTCTACACAGAGACACAGTCCTAGACCAGTCTACACAGAGACACAGTCCTAGACCAGTCTACACAGAGACACAGTCCTACACCAGTCTACACAGAGACACAGTCCTACACCAGTCTACACTGGGACACAGTCATAGACCAGTCTACACTGGGACACAGTCATAGACCAGTCTACACTGGGACACAGTCATAGACCAGTCTACACTGGGACACAGTCATAGACCAGTCTACACAGATACACAGTCCTAGACCAGTCTACATAGAGACACAGTCCTACACCAGTCTACATAGAGACACAGTCCTACACCAATCTACATAGAGACACAGTCCTACACCAATCTACATAGAGACACAGTCCTAGACCAGTCTACACTGGGACACAGTCCTAGACCAGTCTACACAGAGACACACAGTCCTAGACCAGTCTACACAGAGACACACAATCCTAGACCAGTCTACACAGAGACACAGTCCTACACCAGTCTACATTGCGACACAGTCCTACACCAGTCTACATTGCGACACAGTAGTAGTAGAGAGTTAGAGAGTGTGAGTTATAGAGAGTTTGAGTTATAGAGAGTGAGAGTTATAGAGAGTGAGAGTTATAGAGAGTTTGAGTTATAGAGAGTTTGAGTTATAGAGAGTGAGAGTTATAGAGAGTGAGAGTTATAGAGAATGAGAGTTATGGAGAGTGAGAGTTATGGAGAGTGAGAGTTATGGAGAGTCTACTCACTCTGCTCTTCTGCGAGCCTCCATTCCGTCCGGTAGGAACAGCTTGATGTTTGACACTATGCATCCATGGGTGACTACAACACAAAAACACAATCCACATCCACAACACCATTAGTAACAGTCACAGGCAAACATGCACATATAACTACAACTATTTTTAGTCAAAGTGTCGGATATCAATAACGCTACTGAATTTTTTTGTCTGTTGTTCCCCAATAAGCAGATAACACACAGTAGCAGCACATAGCCAGGCCCCATCTCTCCACTACATGCTAAGACTAGACTAACATATCTAAGGCAGACTGACTGTGGTCTCCAGCACATAGCCAGGCCCCATCTCTCCACTACATGCTGAGACTAGATTTACTTCCTGCTCAGCTCACTGTCCCAGCAGTTGTTTCCAGGGAGTCATGACAACCAGCTTAGCGAGCCTGAGACTCCAGCTTCTCACGCAGAACACTTCTTCTTAGTTACCTGTCGGCTAGGCCACCTCGCACTGGGAGTGTGACAATGTGTGTGACACTGTGAGTATGTGGGACAGTGTGTGTGTGTGTGTGCGTGCGTGCGTGCGTGCGTGCGCGTGGTCACCTTTGCGTGTGTTCTCCGTAACGTCCACTCCAAACTGGATGACGTCTCCGGAGAGCAGCTCACAGGGAGGACTCTCCTCAGAGCCGCGACTCAGACGCTGGCTGTTGATGAACGTCCCGTTAGAGCTCTTAGTGTCCTGCAGGTAGAACTGGAGAACAGAGAGAGAGGACAACAGAACCTTTAGAACCCTGCTCAGAACCAGAGACACGTTCTATTGGTACCAGACAGAGACAGAAAGACAGGCAGGCAGACAGGCAGACAGAGACAGACAGGCAGACAGACAGGCAGACAGGCGGACGGACGGACAGGCAGACAAAGGCAGAGACAGATAGGCAGGCAGGCAGGCAGGCAGGCATGCATTCTCCTATAGTTTGCTGAGGTACTTGATGCGTGTGGAGCAGCTGATCAGACTGTCTCTCTCCACAGAGCTTCAGAGCTCTGTTCCAATCCTCTGCCTCCTCTCTGAAGTTTCAACACAGCAGCTGAACGACAGAGGTGAAGTATCGTGTTCATCTCTGCTGGAGTGGCTGCAGTCTCTAAGCCCTCAATGATAAACTGGAGTCCTCTCTGCTCTACTGTCCTCTCAGTGATTTACTGGAGTCCTCTCTGCTCTACTGTCCTCTCAGTGATATACTGGAGTCCTCTCTGCTCTACTGTCCTCTCAGTGATATACTGGAGTCCTCTCTGCTCTACTGTCCTCTCAGTGATATACTGGAGTCCTCTCTGCTCTACTGTCCTCTCAGTGATATACTGGAGTCCTCTCTGCTCTACTGTCCTCTCAGTGATATACTGGAGTCCTCTCTGCTCTACTGTCCTCTCAGTGATATACTGGAGTCCTCTCTGCTCTACTGTCCTCTCAGTGATATACTGGAGTCCTCTCTGCTCTACTGTCCTCTCAGTGATATACTGGAGTCCTCTCTGCTCTACTGTCCTCTCAGTGATATACTGGAGTCCTCTCTGCTCTACTGTCCTCTCAGTGTTAAACAGCCAAGCCCTGATGGAACAGATGTGACAGCAACCCCCCAGGCTGACTAACCGCACCCAGAGAAATGGATTTCTTCTCTCAGTCATCACCATGGGGACCTCAAGGTTTTCACAGCGGTAACAAGCGGATATCCCATAATAGGTTGTTGACCTTGTCAGTAGTTCAGTAACAGCTGCTCACACTTGAATGCAGGGGTCAACCCGCACAAAGCAGAGATGAATCCAGGATGCAGAGACAGACGTGTATAAGGTGAGGGTGAAGCCTGAATAACACTGGTCAGACTAAGGAGAGGGTGAAGCCTGAATAACACTGGTCAGACTAAGGTGAGGGTGAAGCCTGAATAAGAACACAGGTCAGACTTTCAGCTCTGCTGTAGATGTCTTATGATGTCAGGTGCTGAACAACAGTCACATTTAAATCAATACAACCCCACTACAGCATGAATAAAACTACAACCCCCACGCACCCTCTCCAAGCTACAATCTAAATCACACTATCACTGGTAAACATTATACCACTCAGAGGTACAATCTAAATCACACTATCTAACACTGGTGAACATCATAACTTGGGGAGGGAGTTGTAATCTAAATCACACTAACACTGGTGAACATCCTAACTTGGGGAGGGAGTTGTAATCTAAATCACACTAACACTGGTGAATGTTATACCTCTCCAAGCTACAACCTAAATTGGAGAGAGCATGCAACGTCAGTCCTTTTTTATTTTACCTTATTTGTAAGTGTGCAATATAAAACATACATTATGTCATCTCTCCCAGCCCTATCCCCCCCTAACTTACAAGCATCAGTAGGACTACAACCTCCATGAAAGCATCAACTACAACCTTTCCCTCCTGAAATAACTCCCCCTAAACGTCACAATGCTCTCCTAATCTCTCTCTCACACACACACACACACACACACACACACACACACCTCCACTTGGGCAGCCTAGGTCTGATATGCACTACATTCACAGACAGACACACACTGTAAGCGAAAGAGGATCTACCCCATGTCTGCCTCTCCGTCTCTGGCGCTGTCAGTCTGTCCGTCTGTCCCAATATTACTCAGGAGGGAGCAGTTTGTTTTCATTGATGGATAGCACCTAGCTAATAGCTCAAAGCAGTTTGTTTTCATTGATGGATAGCACCTAGCTAATAGCTCAGAGCAGTTGGTTTTCATTGATGGCTAGCACCTAGCTAATAGCTCAAAGCAGTTTGTTTTCATTGATGGCTAGCACCTAGCTAACGGCACAGAGGTCTGCTCTGAACATTGTGTGACTTACTGACTGCAGAGGGATTCAATGGGTCCCCATGGTTACAACAGTCGACTGCACCTGTACACGTACACACACACACACACACACACACACACACACACACACGCGCGCGCGCGCGCGCTTAAGAGCACCAGCTCACCTCTGCTGTCCCCATGGTTACCCACAGACAGCAGAGAGGGTGGGTCTAACTATAGAGGCTAGGCATTTTACCTAGCAACATGGCGCGCGCGCACACACACACACACACACACACACACACACACACACACACACACACACACACACACACACACACACACACACACACACACACACACACACACACACACACACACACACACACACACACACCCATCCCTATACAGACACACATGCACACACACACACACCCACCCATCCCTTTACAGACACACACATGCACACACACTCATCCTCTCCCCCCCCCCCCCCCCCCCCCCCACACACACACACACACACACACCCATCCCTATACAGACACACATGCACACACACACACACACACCCACCCATCCCTTTACAGACACACACATGCACACACACTCCCCCCCCCCCCCCACACACACACACACACACAGGTCTTGTCTTCTAATGGTGGTCTCACAGTCACAATGACAGGGGGAGACATGGTGAGAAAGAGACGTATGCTTCCAATGTAAGGAAGGAGGAAGACAGGAATAGTGAAAGAAAGAAAGAAAATAAGAAAGAAAGAAAGAGCCGTGTTTGTTTGCTTTCTACTGGGGGACAGAGAGAGACAGAGAGAGAGTAAAACAAAGAGAAAGAGAAAGAATAAGAGAAAGAGAGAGAGATAGAGAGAGGAAAACACAGCTCAATATTTCCACACGTATGACTGCGGTTTGTTTTGGGACTGAGCCTTGTTCCGATTGGCTAATCATGTGGTGATGTAATGAGGAAGCTGTTAAGTCAGCAGATTCTCTCTCAAATGTCATCAGAACACGACAGAACACAGACCCAGGAAGAGCCTAGTACTCTGACCCTAACCCAGGAAGAGCCTAGTACTCTGACCCTAACCCAGGAAGAGCCTAGTACTCTGACCCTAACCCAGGAAGAGCCTCGTACTCTGACCCTAACCCAGGAAGAGCCTAGTACTCTGACCCTAACCCAGGAAGAGTTTAATGCTCTGACCCTAACCCAGGAGTCGACTGATGGAGGGTTACATTTATGATTTTGACCACTTCAAATTGTCTGTCTGTGTCTTTCTCTAATCCTCTGTCTGACCGGCCTGTAAAAAACTGTTCCCTAGTCTCTTATAAAACAGCCAGCCAGCCAGCCAGCCAGCCACACACACACACACACACACACACACACAGGTGTGTGTGTCTATGTGACTCAATGTCTGGCAGGGTACCACGCCTGAAGAACAGCTCTGAATGTGGTTCACCTTTCCTTTATCTCTAGCTTTTCCTTATCTTCCTTTCAAAGCATTCCTTCCTCCTCTCACAGATTCATAGGTGTACCAGGGTTGTTCCTGAAAAGTCTTAGGTGGTAACTTTGTGTGACAGCGAGTGTGGTCGTTCTGGGTTCCATCATTAACTCAAGTTGTTTTCTCCGTACATTCATATTTGGAATGCACGTTCAAGTCTTTAAGAGACAATCATGCATTGAAACTTTAAACAAAGGTGTGCGTGACAAACAAATCTGTTACCTTTAAAATGTTTATTGAATACACCCTAACCCCTAACCCCTAACCCTAACCCACTTATCACTGCACACGTCACATCCCACATCCATCCATTCACTGAGCCCTCGACCCTCCTTCTGTTTGTTAGTCTATCTCTCTCCCTCTTCTGTTTGTTAGTCTCTCTCTCTCTCTCTATCTCTCTCTCTTTTGTTTGTTAGTCTCTCGCTCTCTCTCTTTTGTTTGTTAGTCTCTCTCTCTCTATCTCTCTCTCTTTTGTTTGTTAGTCTCTCTCTATCTCTCTCTCTTTTGTTTGTTAGTCTCTCTCTCTCTATCTCTCTCTCTTTTGTTTGTTAGTCTCTCTCTCTCTATCTCTCTCTCTTTTGTTTGTTAGTCTCTCTCTCTCTATCTCTCTCTCTTTTGTTTGTTAGTCTCTCTCTCTCTCTATCTCTCTCTCTCTTTTGTTTGCCCTCAAACTATTGAACAAGGTCCCGGTAGTCTATCTCTTCCTGATGTAGCTCATCCACTGTCCCCCTGCAGTCCATCTCCAGACCATCCACTGTCCCCCTGCAGTCCATCTCCAGACCATCCACTGTCCCCCTGCAGTCCATCTCCAGACCATCCACTGTCCCCCTGCAGTCCACCTCCAGACCATCCACTGTCCCCCTGCAGTCCATCTCCAGACCATCCACTGCTACCCTGCAGTCCACCTCCAGACCATCCACTGCTACCCTGCAGTCCATCTCAAGACCATCCACTGTCCCCCTGCAGTCCACCTCCAGACCATCCACTGCTAGCCTGCAGTCCATCTCCAGACCATCCACTGCTAGCCTGCAGTCCACCTCCAGACCATCCACTGCTAGCCTGCAGTCCATCTCCAGACCATCCACTGCTACCCTGCAGTCCACCTCCAGACCATCCACTGCTACCCTGCAGTCCATCTCAAGACCATCCACTGTCCCCCTGCAGTCCACCTCCAGACCATCCACTGCTAGCCTGCAGTCCATCTCCAGACCATCCACTGCTAGCCTGCAGTCCACCTCCAGACCATCCACTGCTACCCTGCAGTCCACCTCCAGACCATCCACTGCTACCCTGCAGTCCATCTCAAGACCATCCACTGTCCCCCTGCAGTCCATCTCCAGACCATCCACTGCTAGCCTGCAGTCCACCTCCAGACCTGTGTGTGTGTGCTGAAAGGAGTCTCCAAAATGAGGTCCTACTGATGTGTATGTGTGTGTGTGACACTGGTTCTACTGATGTGTGATTGTGTGTGCGTGCGTGCGTGTGACACTAGTCCTACGAAGGTGTGTGTGTGAGAGACACTGGTCCTATGAAGGTGTGTGTGTGTGTGTGTGTGTGTGTCACTGGTCCTATGAAGGTGTGTGTGACACTGGTCCTACGAAGCCGCGCGCGCGTGCGTGCGTGTGTGTGTGCGTGTGTGTGTGTGTGTGAGAGACTAGTCCTTTGAAGGGGTGTGTGTGTGTGTGTCACTGGTCCTACCAAGGCGTGTGTGTGTGTGTGTGTGTGTTGGGCTTTTTTGACTCTGAGTGTACGTTTATAAAGCTTTAATGTATCACAGTAATGAAGGCGTGTGTGTGTGGGGTGTGTGTGTGTGTGTGTGTGTGTGTGTGTGTGTGTGTGTGTGTGTGTGTGTGTGTGTGTGTGTGTGTGTGTGTGTGTGTGTGTGTGTCACTGGTCCTATGAAGGCGTGTGTGTGTGTGACACTGGTCCTATGAAGGTGTGTGTGTGCGTGTGTGTGTGTGCGTGTGTGTGTGTGTGACACTGGTCCTATGAAGCTGTGTGTGTGTGTGTGTGTGTGCATGACACTGGTCCTATGAAGGTGTGTGTGTGTGTGTGTGTCACTGGTCCTATGAAGGTGTGTGTGTGTGTGTGACACTAGTCCTATGAAGGTAGGTGTGTGTGTGTGTGTGACACTAGTCCTATGAAGGTAGGTGTGTGTGTGTGTGTGACACTGGTCCTATGAACGTGTGTGTGTGTGTCACTGGTCCTATGAAGGTGTGTGTGTGTGTGACACTGGTCCTATGAACGTGTGTGTGTGTGTGTGTGTCACTGGTCCTATGAAGGTGTGTGTGTGTGTGTGTGTGTGTCACTGGTCCTATGAACGTGTGTGTGTGTGTGTGTGTGTCACTGGTCCTATGAAGGTGTGTGTGTGTGTGTGTGTCACTGGTCTTACGAAGGCGTGTGTGTGTGTGTGACACTGGTCCTACGAAGGCGTGTGTGGTGGGGGTGTGTGACACTGGTCCTACGAAGGCGTGTGTGGTGGGGGTGTTTAGCTGGCAGCTGCTGGCCACTTCTAAGGGGGGGGTGACGTGATAATCACACTCTCTAAAGCGCGCGCGCGCGCGTGTGTGTGTGTGTGTGTGTGTGTGTGTGTGTGGTATATAAAAAGGGGGGGTTGGACATTCCAGTGCACTATTGTGAGCGCTGGCATCACACCTGTCACTTTTCTGGAGGTGTACCAGGAAGAACAGAGAGGTAGGATGACGACTGACACATGTAACTAAAAGACAAGAGGGTGGAGCTCTGACAGACAGACAGACAGACAGACAGACACACAGGAGGGTGGAGCTCTGACAGACAGACAGACAGACAGACAAGAGGGTGGAGCTCTGACAGACAGACAGGAGGGTGGAGCTCTGACAGACAGACAGACAGGAGGGTGGAGCTCTGACAGACAGACAGACAGGAGGGTGGAGCTCTGACAGACAGACAGACAGGAGGGTGGAGCTCTGACAGACAGACAGACAGTCAGACAGACAAGAGGGTGGAGCTCTGACAGACAGACAGACAGACAGACAGACAGACAGACAGACAGGAGGGTGGAGCTCTGACAGACAGACAAACTCCCTCTCCCTAAACACAAACAGACTCCCTCGTCCTAAACACAAACAGACTCCGGTGACTACAGAGTGCAGAGAAACAGAGGCTGCCCACGCTCCATGGTGCTCACGCAGCCTGTTCTACCTGAGCGGTGCCACACCTGTGAGAGCGGCTGAGTCACTGTGGCAAGACCACCTAGTCATCGCTGGGCGTGGCCCGGAGCGCCAGCTAACACACACCCGTCTGGATTGGTGCTTAACAGGAAGGACAACCCCATGGCATGATGCACGGATCTGCTGAGTGAATTATGTGTCAGAAAGCTATTGGATGGTGCTGTTGTGAATCAGCCTACCTGGAGGAGCCAGCTGCACTGCATTCTATATCAGGCCCCCCTCTGCACCTACCTGACCCTCACTGTGGAGCTCAGTGGAGGAGGGCTGCCCCTCACTGTGGAGCTCAGTGGAGGAGGGCTGCCCCTCACTGTGGAGCTCAGTGGAGGAGGGCTGCCCCTCACTGTGGAGCTCAGTGGAGGAGGGCTGCCCCTCACTGTGGAGCTCAGTGGAGGAGGGCTGCCCCTCACTGTGGAGCTCAGTGGAGGAGGGCTGCCCCTCACTGTGGAGCTCAGTGGAGGAGGGCTGCCCCTCACTGTGGAGCTCAGTGGAGGAGGGCTGCCCCTCACTGTGGAGCTCAGGTGAGGAGGGCTGATATGAGGTGAAAGGTCAGCGGCTGCTGTGCTCCAATAAGCACACCAAGTCAAAGAGCTGGGGGACTAAAAAGGACTGATTCTGACTGGACCACAAAGACTGAAAGAAAAGCATCGGCTTGCCTAAAGAGTGTCATACTGCTCCTACTAAGGAGTGTGTGTGTGTGTGTGTGTGGCTAAAGGTTTCTATGTGGAGGTGAAGCCTGCCTCCCTCCCTGATGTTGAAGCACTGCAGTGATGTGACAGAGAGACACTGTAATTACAACACAAGACAGTGACTGACTGACTGCTGGAGTTCTGCTTTATCTGGGGACCAGACAACTGCAGGAACATTTTCCATTTACAAAACGCTGAGTGGTGGAGCAGTCAGTAATCTCTTACGGTACATAACTCATAATTACATTCACACGGGTTTTAGGACAAAGAGAGAGAGAGTGTGTGTGTGTGTGTGTGTGTGTGTGTGTGTGTGTGTGTGTGTGTGTGTACTGCCTGCGTGAGAGTAGCGTAGAGCTTGGTTGTTTGCAGCGAGGCTGGATATTCTGCAGGGTATCTGACATGTGTGTACTTGATTGGGCGGATTCTCCAGGGAGGTATGTGAAGAGCAAGTGTACACACACACACACACACACACACACACCTATTTAAACAGATTCTCTGGCAGCTGCGACAGAGCATTAGAAGATCCAATTAAAAGATCCTTCCTGGTTTACATCTCATCCCGCCCCAAAACAACGATCAGGTCACCGTAGAAACAGTCTCAGTGTCTGATCTCCACTCCCCTCAGTGATCCTACTGAGTGCCTTCTGATTCAAATGCAATCTCATCTAAATCAGAACCCAACGAGCCCATGTCACTAGCCAGTCTGACTGAAGATTTACAACACAGATGTGACTCCTTACATCCCTTCAATTCTTATCCTGTCTACTAGTGTTAAAGGTGGTGAACCAGGTACCAGACAAGACACACACACACACACACACACACCCTGCGTGGTTATATAGGTGACGGCAGTGAAGGAACTGGTCACGGCTGTGTAGATATTATAAATAGCATCCGGCATAGCTCGCTCTCTCGCTCTCTCTCTCTCTCTCTCTCTCACACACACACACACACACACACACACACACACACACACACACACACACACACACACGTCCTCCATACAGCTTCATGTCGCAGAGCTGGCTAGTTAATCTGCTCACAGTCCAGCTGAACCTGCTGTGGAGTGGGGAGGGCATTATCCCGTACAGACTGACACAGAGGGCACTGACACTCCGCATGACGAAATACTATGTGGAGGGAGATGACGGCAGGACTATTAGCGAGCAGGAAGGCTGCACACAGCACAGGGGAGAGAGAGAGTCCACCAACAAACCTAGATCACAACATTCACTATTTCTGAACAACTGTTTGGTAGTAAATAAAAGACCATAATTTGGATGCCCTTTTTACTAAAACCCAGCCGGAACTGTAGGTATAATTTGTAAAAAATAAAAACAGATAGGCCTATTCTGAATTCCATCCCGTTTGCCCTTACTGTACATACCTTGCCCGTCTTGTGGTCGAACCAGACAAGAGCATGGTTCCGGGACAGCACCTTGCAGTCGAAGGTGGCATTGTTTTGGGCCGGGCGGCAGCGGGCCACGGAGCGCCCGATTTTAACAGGTTCGTCCAGGTAAACATGGCGCTCCTGGAAGGGGTGCGAGTTGGGTCTGCACGCGAAAACAGCCAGCGCTGAAGGCATTGATGAGGGCTTCAGCGTGCCGCTCCAGCCAGGCACCAGGGAATGGGTTTCTTGATCCAGGGTAGCGGACGTCTTTAGGGGATAGGATATATCCACTATTCAGGTTAGCCTAGCGATCTACAGTGTAGGCCTATGTGCTGGCTTACCTAGCGTTCATTTCGAAAGTAGGCACTAACTAATACACATTTTGTACAATCTACAGCCTTAGCTGCAGTCCTTCTTGATTGAACACAACACAATTATAAAAAATCTAAACAGGTACAAAATAGACACATTCCTTGAACGGGCTGACAACTAAGGTGCATCACTTTAAAGATAGCCGAAAGTCAAGCCTATGTACTGGTTAGGGTGCCGACCGTCAAAAGCAGCATAACTGTCAAGTCTGGCAAACAGCTTTCCATGTCCAACAAACTTGCGACTCTGTAACGACACTCGGGTACGGAGTCGGGATCTAACACATTTTTAGCCCACAGGAAAAACGACAAATGATTTAATATTTTCAGTCGATTTAGTCATAAATTTCCGAGGACAGTTTGGTCTCTATTTGGGGCCAGCGAACGCAACAATTTATTGCGCGGTTTCCTCTTGCAGTTAAATCCAAGAACACACCCTCTCTTGTTAGCCAACCCTACTCGTTTTAAAAAAAACGTTTAGTAAGTAAGTCAACTCAAAATGTATATATATCACACTATCTCAACCTTGTTTGCTTAATAAACAGAAGGGTTTCAATCAATTTCACGAAATAATTAAGTTACCACTCCCTCTGAAACACTATGCTAGCTGTCCAGCTAACGACAGTCGTCAGTTTTAAAACAGTGGCCCAAACATTAACGTTGAATCATATCAATCTTTACTTTTCATTCTTATTAACTTTAATTCATTAAGACAGGTGGGATGAAATGTTTGAAACAGCGGAATTGGGGATTATTGGACCTCGTGCAATAGGAATGCTAACGTTAGCTGGCTAATTGGCTAGAAGGCTAACTTACTGTTTAAGTGGCTATCATGGCTAAGCTATCTTGCAAACTGTAATGCGCTAGCTAAAAAACGTGTCTTCCGTATAGTTATTAATTTCGCTACCAACTTCTTATATTTCTGAGAAATGCCCCTCTCTACCAGTTCGCCTAATGACTGTTGCCTAACTACCATCCCTAAAAGGCAAGCACACTAACGTTTGTTTTCCTATAAGCCTGCTAACTCAGCCTGCTAATGTTAGCTAGGTTGGTATTGAGTTCCTTGCTAGCAAACTGACAGCACAGACGCGGAAAACTGAGGCGAGTTTCTTGGCTGCAGGTTCGCTCGCATCACCAATCCAATTATCGTCCAGTAAATTCCTCGGTGTATGCCACAAGTTGCTTCGTCGTTGGTATTTCAATCTCGGTCTTATTTGTCGTAGTTTTCAGAGTTAGCAAAGAGTTATTGCCTTTCCACAGTGGACTGGAAGGAATTTCTAAGAACTTGCCCTCCTCCGCAAGTGTTGGCCGCCATACTGCATCGAAATAATACACTACCGACCTGGTTTGTGCCAGTGCTGCGTTACTGCACGCGACATGCAGCAGTCATGCACAGACGTAATCAGGGGTTGATGGGTTTTTTTTAGGAATAATGTCAACACAGTGAACTTGTGGTGATATAAGCGCTGTCCTTCTAAACCATGCATCTGCTTGTTGTTTTTTTGGCGATGAAGTAATGTTTTAATAGCATGTCCCTACTGTCAACATAGTTTTTGAAATATGGATTAAATTTATTCAGCATATCGGCATAAGCGAATATGACCAGTTCCCCTACCACACACCCCAACCTCATAAATAAAACAAAAAGAAGGACGAAATAAAGAAAATAATTACACTGATTATAACAATTATTCTTTATAAATAAATGCAGTGCAATTCATATCATAATGTAATACCCTGAGAAACTGTTGCATACATGTTGAGATAGGGAGGAGTGTGACTTTATAACAGTTTAAGGTGCTTGCCTCGATAGGCTTTAGACATCACCTAAAATTGGTACAAACTCCCCCTGATAGGATTCTCTACGGTGCTTGCCGCCTATTTTGGACTTTACATTTACGGTATGATCAATTAGGGGAAAACTGCAACCATGTATGTGTTGAGTCGACAGACTTTACAAAATGTCAACTTTATATTTAAGGATTAAAAACTTTTTTGCTCAACTGCAAAAAAAAAATGTCCTTGCCAACCTTCTCTGCGGTTCTCCTGGCAATGGACATTCGCCAGAGACCAGCTGTCATACTTGGACAGCATGGTTTGCCAACAGATTGAATCTGGCTAGCGCTGTAATCTGCTTGCATTTTGTTGGGGAAACAGCAAGAATTTAACTATAGTTCGTTGGAATTAAAGAGAATATGTTGCCATTTACTTGCAATTATTGTTCAGAACCTGTAGTTGCCGTTAGTAGCTGTTTCTCAGTTGCATCAGTAAACTGAAATGTAGACTTAACGTAAAATGTTGATTCGTGATAAAAATACATTTTACAATACATACTACTGGTGTTGACAGTAGGCTATTTAGGCTACAGTTTGTTGAGATTTAAGTACTATACCTTATTTAAATTGCCAGTTATGCACAAATAGTGCTGCAAACACATATGTCAACTGTCGCTCTGTTACTCACAGAAATCGTTTGCAACGATGCGTACGATGAATGTATCACAGCGTGAAAGCTTGTGCGTCGCTACGCTGATGATAAAACTACTACGTAAGTTACGTTCCGCCCGGGCAGCTAACGTGCTAAGTTAGCTGAGGCACTGTTTCAGGTTTGTTATCTGCGGAAGACTTAGTCCAGAAATAGGAAAAAGAAAAGCAGCAACTAAAGTTTTTCCCAGGGTGTCTTCCTTTCGCCGGGCATTGCTATGGCTTTGCAGGGAACTGAAGAAATAGGGGAGCCGATTGAGGAGTCGGAAGAGGTGGACGAGCAAGACATGAGCATCTCTCCAGCCGAGGAAATAACGTTACCAGTTGGGCCTGGGGGCGAAGAGGACCCGGAGTCAGACCCTCTCCTATTACCGTGGGATCGCTTTTCGGCTTGGCTTCATTGTATCTGTGTGGTGGGGTTTGATCTGGAGTTGGGGCAAGCGGTGGAGGTATGAAAACAGGATTTAATCGTTGGCCCGCTGATAAAACATGGCTGAATAAAATTCAGCTTGACAGGCGTAGATCAGGCCTATTTCCTGAGACGACCTCATGCGATGCATTGCATATTATTTAAGTATACGTTGATTTGTCTTCAGTTTTGGAATAAAATGCCGATTTGCCAGGGCTAAGTGTTTAATCAGACCTCTTCACGCAGCCGTGTTTGGGCTAAAGTCCAGAGGAACGCAGATACAGTGAATAGATCGGGTATAGCTAGATTATCACTGATGTTTACCTTTTTGCGTTCCATCCTCTGTCTCTCTAGGTCATTTACCCGCACCATTCCAAACTTTCAGAAAAAGAGGTGAGCTCATAGCAGCTAGTTAAATTAGGTTTAGTGTATCAATTGAATCATGTCAAAAAACTTGTTGTCAAGTGAACTAAACTCTTTCTCTTTGCTTTTTCTTTGTGTTTGTTTAGAAAATAAGCATATGCTACCTGTCGTTTCCAGACTCGAATTCAGGTAAATGCATATCCTAAGTATACGGGGTAACAAAATGTTTGTCATTATCTAAAGAAGGTTTTCTATGGGAGTATATCTCAAAGTAGGATTACCCAGTACATTGAGCAACTTTGAAAATTAGATACAGATGTAATTTTTGCTGCGTTGGAGAGTTTTGTGAAATTAAGTCAGTAGAGTTTAAAATGTCTAATATATCAAATCAAAAGTTTGCCTTATTTTATAACATGTTGTGCTATAGTATGTATGTCTACTAACTGCATCATAATGCTTCTTGAAAAACCCTGCATGCAACAGTTCTCTCTGCTTCCAGGCAGATTTGGTTAAACTTGAGAGTATTATCTTAGAAAATGTATTTATCTTATTACAATTGTTTTTATTGTTTCTTGGTCTTTTATCTCTTCCTTGTATGTTACAGCTTGTCTTGTGTAAAGTACATTGAATTGCCTGTGTGTATGAAATGTGCTATACAGTTTGATTTGATTTCATATTATGTCTGCATCATATCTGTTCAAAGAGACCATAAGTTATTGCTTTAACCTTGTTTGGTGAACTTTTATAAGCGTGGGCATGTCCTGTCTTTATCTGAAGATGTGTGCATGAGGTATGACAGACTCCACGTTGTCTGGCTTCTGTTGAAGAGCTGTGTGTGTGTGTGTGTGTGTGTGTGTGTGTGTGTGTGTGTGTGTGTGTGTGTGTGTGTGTGTGTGTGTGTGTGTGTGTGTGTGTGTGTGTGCGCGCCCTCTTTAATACACACATTGTCACACACACACTTTAATTTATTTAAAAAACTGTATTAGCTTACTTTATTAGTTAGTATTAATTAACTTTTTCCAGGGCGACGAGAACGAACACATATTGACCCATCTATTTTTCAAGGCACGGCACCAATGATGACAGTGTGTATTTGTGTAGGTGGACATTGAGCCTGTAGCTGACGGATAGTGCAAAATGATGACAGCGTTGCTGCAGATTGTCATAGAAACTTCTTGCGTGTTCTATCTGTATAAGTGGTTCTGTCTCTGTGTGTTCTACCTGTATAGATGGTTCTGTCTGAGGGTTCTACCTGTATAGATGGTTCTGTCTCTGAGGGTTCTACCTATATAAATGGTTCTGTCTCTAAAGGTTCTACCTGTATAGATGGTTCTGTCTCTGAGGGTTCTACCTATATAGATGGTTCTGTCTCTGAGGGTTCTACCTATATAGATGGTTCTGTCTCTGAGGGTTCTACCTATATAGATGGTCTGTCTCTGAGGGTTCTACCTGTATAGACGGTTCTGTCTCTGAGGGTTCTACCTATATAGATGGTTCTGTCTCTGAGGGTTCTACCTATATAGATGGTCTGTCTCTGAGGGTTCTACCTGTATAGACGGTTCTGTCTCTGAGGGTTCTACCTATATAGATGGTTCTGTCTCTGAGGGTTCTACCTATATAGATGGTGCTGTCTCTGAGGGCCAAATCTGAGGCCATGGTTCTCAGCAGGAAACCGATGGATTGTCTACTCCAGGTAGGGAATGAGTCTTTACCCCAAGTGAAGGAGTTCAAGTATCTCGGGGTCTTGTTCTCGAGTGAGGGTAAAATGGAACGAGAGATGGGCCGGAGAATTGGAGCAGCGGGTGCGGTGTTGCAGTCGCTCTATCGCACCGTTGTGACGAAGAGAGAGCTGAGCCAGAAGGCAAAGCTCTCAATCTACCGGTCTATCTTCGTTCCTACTCTCACCTATGGTCATGAAGGGTGGGTCATGACCGAAAGAACGAGATCGCGGATACAAGCGGCGGAAATGAGTTTCCTCCGGAGGGTGGCTGGCATCTCCCTTAGGGATAGGGTGAGAAGTTCAGCCATTCGTGAGGGACTCGGAGTAGAGCCGCTGCTTCTTTGCGTAGAAAGGAGCCAGTTGAGGTGGTTCGGGCATCTAGTAAGGATGCCACCTGGCCGCCTCCCTAGGGAGGTGTTCCAGGCACGTCCAGCTGGGCGGAGGCCGCGGGGCAGACCTAGGACCAGGTGGAGGGATTATATCTCCACACTGGCCTGGGAACGCCTTGGAATCCCCCAGTCAGAGCTGGTTAATGTGGCCCGGGAAAGGGAAGTTTGGGATGCCCTGCTTGAACTGCTACCTCCGCGACCCGACCCCGGACAAAGCGGATGACGATGATGATGATGATGATGATGATGTCTCTGAGGGTTCTACCTATATAGATGGTTCTGTCTCTGTAGGTTCTACCGGCATAGATGGTTCTGTGTCTGTGTGTTTTACATAATGGTTCTGTCTGGATTTTACCTGTGGAAACCTTTCATGATAGTGACACTCCCAAAAAATTTTCATATCACATAATCAACATCATTTGTTTTATTTAAGGATGGACAGAAGTCACAAAGTATTTAACGGTGAAGTATTGTCTTACAGTGTCCATCATTTAACCCTCCTATGACAGTGGAGTCTGTCCTAGTGTGCAGCTTTATGTAGCAGGTCCCTGCTACCTGGGGGAGGGGCTGTTTGTACTGAGAACCAAAGAGAAAGACCATTAAATCATACAAACCTGCTCCACACATACATGCTCTTTGGTGTCTGGCAGAAATAGGAATATGATTTCCACATGTCATACGAGGGCATGTGATTACAACATGTCATACGAGGGCATGTGATTACAACATGTCATACGAGGGCATGTGATTACAACATGTCATACGAGGGCATGTGATTACAACATGTCATACGAGGGCATGTGATTACAACATGTCATACGAGGGCGTGTGATTACAACATGTCATACGAGGGCATGTGATTACAACATGTCATACGAGGGCATGTGATTACAACATGTCATACGAGGGCATGTGATTACAACATGTCAAACGATGATGATGTGTTTTCTTCCTCGCAGGCCGGTAAAACAGTGAAAACTGCAGCAGCAGTGTCGCCGTGGTTACTGCAGAGCTGAGGCTAACGATAGTGTTGTCGTGGTTACATCGCAGTTGAGGGGGAACGTTAGTGTTGTCCTCGGGGTTACAACAGACATGTTGTCGTGGTTACAGAGCTCTGGTCCTGGTTGTTGCTGTGTGAGCAGGATTAGCCTGTGACACAGGAGGACAGCACTATTTATAAGGTGTGCGTGCGTGCGTGCGTGCGTGCGTGCGTGCATGCGTGCGTGCATGCGTGCGTGCATGCGCGCACGGTCAGTGAAAGGTTAAGCTGTAGAATGATGTCATTTCTTCCACCCTCTCTCTCAAGGTACAGATCTGCACAGTAAGCTTTGAGGAACTGCAGCCAGCCACACACACAGACAAACACACACACACACCACACACACACGCATGCATGCATCTTTGAGGTACTGCAGCCAGCCACTTACACTCACAGATTTGAGGTTCTGCAGCCAGTTACACACACGCACACACACACACACACACACACACACACACACACACTGCTTTGAGGTACTGCAGCCTGCCACACACACATACAGACAGACAGCTTTGAGGTACTGCAGTCTGCCAGCCACACACACACACACACACACACACACACACACACAATAACACTTACGATTTGAAGTAAGTTCCCTGGAAAAACTGTGGAATTCCAGAAATGATGAAGGAGTGTAGTGTGATTAATGATTGGCCGGTTTCCCTCCTGTTTGGCAGGTTGCCTGGGCGACACACAGTTCTGCTTCCGCTTCCGCCAGGCGTCCTCCAGAAAGTCCTCCCAGGGCAGCTTCCTGGACGCCTTCGACCGCGACGCGCCTGTCTTCCTCAAGGTGACACACTGAGGGGCCATCTGACCATGTCCATCTGCCTTTCTCACGCACACACACGCACACACACGCACACGCACACACACACAGTAACCATCTGTCTCTGGTAAAGGCTCAGGGGTGCTCATATATGACACATACATACACATGTAACATACACAGACCAGCACAACCACCCCTACTGTCACACAGAGACACCAACACCAAACACACACGTTTCAGCTAGCGCTAAGACACACACACACACACACACACACACACACACTGAGCTGCTCCCCTCATGTTTCAACTAGCGCTAAGACACACACTGAGCTGCTCCCCTCATGTTTCAGCTAGCGCTAAGACACACACACTGAGCTGCTCCCCTCATGTTTCAGCTAGCGCTAAGACACACACACTGAGCTGCTCCCCTCATGTTTCAGCTAGCGCTAAGACACACACACTGAGCTGCTCCCCTCATGTTTCAGCTAGCGCTAAGACACACACACTGAGCTGCTCCCCTCATGTTTCAGCTAGCGCTAAGACACACACACTGAGCTGCTAGCGCTAAGACACACACACACTGAGCTGCTCCCCTCATGTTTCAGCTAGCGCTAAGACACACACACTGAGCTGCTAGCGCTAAGACACACACACACTGAGCTGCTCCCCTCATGTTTCAGCTAGCACTAAGACACACACACACACACACATTTTGCTGGTGGATTGGGGTTAGGGTTATATTACCTTAAAACACACACATACACACACATATGGAGTCAGTTTGAAGGAGGTCCTCTGATGGGGTTAGTTAGTTAGGGTAATATTACATTAAGACACACGCACACACACACACACACACACACACACACACACACACAGTGAGTCAGTTTGAAGGAGGAGTTAGGGTTATATTACATTAAGACACACACACACACACACACACAGTGAGTCAGTTTGAAGGAGGAGTTGGGGTTATATTACATTAAGTTTGAAGGAGGTCCTCGTGTGTGTGTGTGTGTGTGTGTGTGTGTGTGTGTGTGTGTGTGTGTGTGTGTGTGTGTGTGTGTGTGTGTGTGTGTGTGTGTGTGTGTGTGTGTGTGTGTGTGTGTGTGTGTGTGTGTTTCAGAGGGACCAGGGGCACTACTATGGCTATGTGTACTTCAGACAGGTCCGGGACAAGACTCTGAAGAGAGGCTACTTCCAGAAGGTGGGTCTCACCCATACTGGATAGAACTGATGTGAACTGTCTGAGAGACCATATCTCTCTCTCTCTGTCTCTCTCACACCTCTTTCTCTTTCTTTCTCCCATGTCTCTCTCCCTCTCCCCCCCCCCCCCCCCCCCCTCCCTCCCTCTCTCTCTCAACCCCTCTCTCTCTTGCCCCCCCCCCCCCCCCCCCCTGTCTCTCTCTCTCTCTCTCTCTCTCTCTCTCTCTCTCTCTCTCTCTCCAGTCCCTGGTGCTGGTCAGCCGGCTCCCCTACACCACCTTCTTCCACTCCCTGTTGAGAATCATTGCTCCTGAGTACTTTGAGAAGCAGGAGCCCTGTCTGGAGGCTGGTGAGCAAACCTCACCACCCACCACTGTTTTCGTTGTTTACCTAAACATGTTTGTTTGTGTTTACCACCCAGCACTGTTTTGTTGTTTACCTACACGTGTTTGTTTGTTTATTTCTTGACATACTTGTTTGTGCCGTTATGTGTTTGTGGCAGCGTGCAACGACATAGACCGCTGGCCGACCCCTCACCCGGGAAAGACCCTGACCCTGCCCATCCTAGGGGTCGTCATGAAGGTCAGAGTGCACCCTTCTTGTGGTTTTCAGTTAGCAGGGTGACCAGGCCAGCGCAGCTCAGCTTAGCAGTGGTGCATCTGCCTTTATCACCATGGTAGCATTGATCCTTAGAATCATAGCTGACTGTGTATGATAGACGAATACATTCTATATTTAAATGTTTTCCTTCATGATTGTCTTCAGTCATAAAAAGATTCCCTGAAAAATAACTGCTTCTTTAGGCTGTAGGTCATCAGTAGTATTCAGACTCACATAATTCTTTCATAAGTTATCTCCGGTAATTAAGATTGTAATATTCCGTTCAGCTGTTAGCTACACTTCCCCTGTAGATCCCAGGGAGGGCTTCCTCTGCAGAGGCTGGTTAATTATTCATTATGTGGCATTTTCACCTCTTTAAATACACTCAAAGTCATATATTATATATATATATATATATATATACAGTTAGGGCCAAAAATATTTGGACAGTGACACAAGTTTTGTTATTTTAGCTGTTTACGAAAACATATTCAGGATACAATTATATAATCAATATGGGCTTAAAGTGCAGACTCTCAGCTGTAATTTGAGAGTATTCACATCCAAATTGGAGCAAGGGTTTAGGAATTACAGCTCTTTAATACGTAGCCGCCTCTTTTTCAAGGGACCAAAAGTAATTGGACAATTGACTCAGAAGGCTGCAAAAAAAATAACAACGCTGCATGGGCTCTTCCCTCATTAACCTGTCATCAATTAAGCAGTTAAAAGGTCTGGAGTTGATTCCAGGTGTGGCGTTTGCATTTGGAAGCTGTTGCTGTGAACACACAACATGCGGTCAAAGGAGCTCTCAATGGAGGTGAAACAGACCATCCTGAGGCTGAAAAAAAGAAGAAATCCATCAGAGAGATAGCAGAAATGTTAGGAGTGGCCAAATCAACAGTTTGGTACATTCTGAGAAAAAAAGAGTGCACTGGTGAGCTTGGGAACTCAAAAAGGCCTGGACGTCCACGGAAGACAACAGTAATAATAATAATAATAATACATTGAATTTATAAGGCGCCTTTCAAGGCACTCAAGGTCAACAACTCAACAGTGGTGGATGATCGCAGAATCCTTTCCATGGTGAAGAAAAACCCCTTCACAACATCCACTCAAGTGAAGAACACTCTCCAGGAAGTAGGTGTATCAGTATCTAAGTCTACCATAAAGAGAAGACTTCATGAGAGTAAATACAAAGGATTCACCACAAGGTGCAAACCATTAATCAGCCTCAAAAATAGAAAGGCCAGAATTGACTTTGCCAAACAACACCTGAAGAAGCCAACCCAGTTCTGGAACAGCATTCTTTGGACAGATGAGACTAAGATCAACCTGTACCAGAATGATGGGAAGAAGAAAGTTTGGAGGAGAATTGGAACAGCTCATGATCCAAAGCACACCACATCTTCTGTAAAACATGGTGGAGGCAGTGTGATGGCATGGGCATGCATGGCTTCCAATGGCACTGGGTCACTTGTGTTTATTGATGATGTGACAAAAGACAGAAGCAGCCGGATGAATTCTGAAGTGTATAGGGATATTCTTTCTGCTCAGATTCAGCCAAATGCAGCAAAGTTGATTGGACGGCGCTTCACAGTACAGATGGACAATGACCCAAAACATACTGCAAAAGCAACCCAGGAGTTTTTTAAAGCAAAGAAGTGGAATATTTTGCAATGGCCGAGTCAATCACCAGATCTCAACCCAATCGAGCATGCATTTCACTTGCTCAAGACAAAACTTAAGGCAGAAAGACCCACAAACAAGCAACAACTGAAGACCGCTGCAGTAAAGGCCTGGCAAAGCATCACAAAGGAGGAAACCCAGCGTTAGGTGATGTCCATGGGTTCCAGACTTCAGGCAGTCATTGCCTGCAAAGGATTCTCAACAAAATATTGAAAAGTAACATTTTACTTGGGGTTATGTTTATTTGTCCAATTACTTTTGAGCCCCTGAAATGAGGAGCGTTTGTATAAAAATAGCTACAATTCCTACATGTTTAATCATATATTTTTGTTCAACCCCTTGAATTAAACCTTAAAGTCTGCACTTCAATTCCGTTGTAGTTGTTTCATTTCAAATCCAATGTGGTGGCATGCAGAGCCCAAATCATGAAGATTGTGTCACTGTCCAAATATTTTTGGCCCTAACTGTATATATATATATATATATATATATATATATATATATATATATATATATATATATTAGACAACATCCATAATCAATGACTGAGTACAGTGCTAACAGATTGATTGTTTTGTAAATGTAAGGTCTGTTTTGATTAGTTCTTGTCAAGTGATGATTGTTGATGTAAGGTCTGTGTGGATTGGTTGTTGCCAGGTAATTGTTTATGTAAGCTCTATGTGGATTGGTTGTGGTCAGGTGGTTGTTAATATAAGGTCTGTGTGGATTGGCTGTTTTCAGGTGAGGATCCCAACGTGTTATGACAAGCCAGGCACGTCTCATCTCGTCCAGTCCTCACAGGTACAGCACTGACCTCTATACACACAGTCCTCACAGCACTGACCTCTATACACACAGTCCTCACAGCACTGACCTCTATACACACAGTCCTCACAGCACTGACCTCTATACACACAGTCCCCACAGCACTGACCTCTATACACACAGTCCTCACAGCACTGACCTCTATACACACAGTCCTCACAGCACTGACCTCTATACACACAGTCCTCACAGGTCCAGCACTGACCTCTATACACACAGTCCCCACAACACTGACCTCTATACACACAGTCCTCACAGGTACAACACTGACCTCTATACACACAGTCCTCACAGGTACAGCACTGACCTCTATACACACAGTCCCCACAACACTGACCTCTGTACACACAGTCCTCACAGCACTGACCTCTATACACACAGTCCTAACAGCACTGACCTCTATACACACAGTCCTAACAGCACTGACCTCTATACACACAGTCCTAACAGCACTGACCTCTATACACACAGTCCCCACAACACTGACCTCTGTACACACAGTCCTCACAGCACTGACCTCTATACACACAGTCCTCACAGCACTGACCTCTATACACACAGTCCTCACAGCACTGACCTCTATACACACAGTCCTCACAGGTACAGCACTGACCTCTATACACACAGTCCTCACAGGTACATCACTGACCTCTATACACACAGTCCTCACAGGTACATCACTGACCTCTATACACACAGTCCTCACAGGTACATCACTGACCTCTATACACACAGTCCTCACAGGTACATCACTGACCTCTATACACACAGTCCTAACAGCACTGACCTCTATACACACAGTCCTCACAACACTGACCTCTATACACACAGTCCTCACAGGTACAGCACTTAGACCTTATTAATGATAAATACATACCTTCTAGACATGCGCTGTAGAAGCGAGTGCTACCTGTGCTGTGTGAGTGTTTCTGTGTGACAGCTCCTCTGTTCTTCTCCAGACAGACAGCCTGGTGTCTGTGGTGCTACCGTCCATGCACGAGGTGGATCTGTTCAGGTGAGGCACTCTCCTTTGAGACCCCCACTAGCAGGCCCAGTGCCTACCGAGGCTGACAAGGAAAACCTAAAGACACAAAATAAACTCCCACTGGGTGACTCCGACAAACCTTTATTGACTATATGCCTAGATTGGATTTGTGACTGCTCAAACAATGTTTTATCTTTAAAAAAGTCGATATGCTGCAGTATCTTTGAAGCAACTCTTTAGCACTCTGAACTATAGCCCCCTACTGCCACTGGGTGGTAGAGGGTGGTACTGCATGTTTAGCGCATACAGCTGGTCTAACTCTAGTGTTTACTGCCGGCTGCCATGGCAACCTGTCCGTCTGTACATGGTGCTTCTGTTCATCTCAATAAGGAATGTGACTGTAACAAAAACAGTCTCCCTTCTGTTTTGGTTCTAAAATCGAGCTTTAGACTGTCAGAACTCGCCCATCCCAGCCCAGTAATAACTGAAAACATACTGTACTCCTTCACTCCAGTAATAACTGAAAACATACTGTACTCCTTCACTCCAGTAATAACTGAAAACATACTGTACTCCTTCACTCCAGTAATAACTGAAAACATACTGTACTCCTTCACTCCAGTAATAACTGAAAACATACTGTACTCCTTCACTCCAGTAATAACTGATAACATACTGTACTCCTTCATTCCTCTCTCTCCTCCATCCCTTCTTTCTCTTTCTATTACACTACATCATTTAGCGACACGTTTATCCAACATGACTTACAATGAGATTAGAGGGGCTGTCCCCCTAGAGCAATTTAGAGTTAAGTGCCTTGCCCAAGGACGCAATAGTGGTGGTGTTCCCAATTGGGCTTGAACTGACCACCTTTTGGTCACCAGGTAGCAGTTCTACCAACTAGGCCACCACTATCCTCTGTCTGTCTGTCTGTCTGTCTGTCTGTCTGTCTGTCTGTCTGTCTGTCTGTCTGTCTGTCTGTCTGTCTGTCTGTCTGTCTGTCTGTCTGTCTGTCTGTCTGTCTGTCTGTAGGTGCTTCCACCCAGTCTACTTCCACATTCAGATGTTATGGGAGCTGGTGTTGCTAGGGGAGGCGCTAGTTGTCATGGCACCGTCACCGTCGGAGTCCTCGGATACTGTACTGGCATTGGTCAGGTAAGTCTTTGTGGGAGTGGTATAATGGCAGTATATTAAATGCTCATTACTGAGTGTGTCAAAGCCAGAATTGCCCAGTTTGAACATTAGCTCATTCTGAAGGGTAACTTAGTTTGAATGCTCACTTACATATCGTGTGTGTGTGTGTGTGTGTGTGTGTGTGTGTGTGTGTGTGTGTGTGTGTGTGTGTGTGTGTGTGTGTGTGTGTCTCCAGCTGTATCTCGCCCCTGCGCTACTGCAGTGACTTCAGGCCGTACTTCACCATTCACGACAGCGAGTTCAAAGAGTACACCACCAGAACCCAGGCCCCGTAAGAACCCTGCTTTACCCTGACCTCTAACCTCTAACCCTAACCCAGGCCCCGTAAGAACCCTGCTTTACCCTGACCTCTAACCTCTAACCCTAACCCCTAACCTCTAACCCTAACCCAGGCCCCGTAAGAACCCTGCTTTACCCTAACCCCTAACCTCTAACCCAAACCCCTAACCTCTAACCCTAACCCAGACCCTCTAAGAACCCTGCTTTACCCTAACCCCTATCCCTAATCTCTAACCCTAACCCAGGCCCCGTAAGAACCCTGCTTCACCCCAACCCCAACCCTAACCCCTAACCCCTAACCCAGGCCTCATAAGAGCCCCCCCCCACCGCTCTCCTCCACCCTGCTCCACCCCTCTCTTTGCTTATTCATTAATTACGTCTCTCTCTCTCAGTCCCTCAGTGATTCTAGGAGTGACCAATCCTTTCTTTGCTAAAACACTGCAACACTGGCCTCACATCATCCGCATCGGAGACATGAAGCAAACAGGTAAAAACACACACACACCTACACACCTACACACCTACACACACACACACACACACACACACACACACACACATTATCCTGTCCTTCTACAAATAGTAAAAGTCACTGAGTGGAAAGGTCAGGTTGTTCAGTGTGGTGATGTCTGTCGGATGTTCTCAGGGGAGACGGCCAAACAGATGAAGGTGAAGAAACTGAAGAACCTGAAAACTCTGGACTCTAAACCAGGTCAGAAACTGCCTGTCTGTCTGTCTGCCTGCCTGCCTGCCTGTCTGTCTGCCTGTCTGTCTGCCTGTCTGCCTGTCTGCCTGCCTGTCTGTCTGCCTGTCTGTCTGTCTGCCTGTCTGTCTGCCTGTCTGTCTCTGTCTGTCTGCCTGTCTGTCTGTCTGCCTGTCTCTGTCTGTCTGTCTGTCTGCCTGCCTGCCTGCTCTGCCTGCCTGCCTGCCTGCCTGTCTGTCTGTCTGTCTGTCTGTCTGTCTGACTGTCTGTTTATCTGACTATGCTGTCCTTTTTTAAAGGTGTCTACAGTGCTTACAAATCCTTCGTCAACAAAGATGAGGAAATCATCAAGCAGCTGCAGAAGGTAATCTGCAAAAAATCAAATTACACAATAAGACACAGAACAAGACTCCAATCCAGTCCAGACTGACTCCAGTCCAGACTCCAGTCCAGACCAGACTGACTCCAGTCCAGACTGACTCCGGTCCAGTCCAGTCCAGACTGACTCCAGTTCAGTCCAGACTGACTCCAGTCCAGACTACACTCCTGAATCTTGTCCTTTTCTTTCCAGGGAGTTCAGCAGAAGCGGCCTTCGGCAGCCCAAAATGCAATATTGCGGCGCTACTTCCTGGAGCTGACACAGAGTTTTATCATCCCTCTGGTAGGCTCAACCCCCCCCCCCCCCCCCCCCCCCTGTATCTGTGTGTGTGTGTCTGTAACCTCCTGTTTCGGGGTTTAGTGTTGTCTGTAATCTCCTGTGTCTGTGTGTAGGATCATATGTGGCTAGTCTGTAATCTCCTGTGTCTCTGTGTGTAGAATCGCTATGTGGCTAGTCTGTAATCTCCTGTGTCTCTGTGTGTCTTTGTGTAGGAGCGCTATGTGGCCAGTCTCATGCCTCTTCAGAAGACTATCTGCCCCTGGAAGGTAACCGCCACATCAATTCAAACACATACTTTCACATTATTACATTGTTCAAGTTTCTGCTTTCCACTTTCCATCACTCTTATCTTCCTTTATTAATCTATTATATATATATTTGTTTGTATTTATTAGTTTATTGAAGCATACACAGTCCCTATTAATAGACTGTACTACAGTAAATGTGATAGCTTTAGCTTTAGCCCACATGGATAGTTTAATAGACTGTACTACAGTAAATGTGATAGCTTTAGCTTTAGCCTCCATGGATAGTTTAATAGACTGTACTACAGTAAATGTGATAGCTTTAGCTTTAGCCTACATGGATAGTTTAATAGACTGTACTACAGTAAATGTGATAGCTTTAGCTTTAGCCTACATGGATAGTTTAATAGACTGTACTACAGTAAATGTGATAGCTTTAGCTTTAGCCTACATGGATAGTTTAATAGACTACTACAGTAAATGTGATAGCTTTAGCTTTAGCCTACATGGATAGTTTAATAGACTACTACAGTAAATGTGATAGCTTTAGCTTTAGCCTACATGGATAGTTTAATAGACTGTACTACAGTAAATGTGATAGCTTTAGCTTTAGCCCATATGGATAGTTTCCAGCAGTTGTCTCTGGGCCAGTTGACAATAGACAGCCTAAAATCTTGTCTCTATGCTGAATATTTGTACTCTCTTGCTCTCTCTCCCTTCTCTCTCCTCCTTTATATTTCCTCTCTCTCTCCTCCCTTCTCTCTCTCTCCTTCCCCCTCTATCTCTCCCTTCTCTCTCTCTCCTCCCCCCTCCATCTCTCCCTTCTCTCTCTCTCCTCCGTTCTTTATCTCCTCTCTCTCCTCCCCCCTCTATCTCTCCCTTCCCTCTCTCCTCACTTCTCTCTCTCCTCCCTTCTCTTTCTCTCCTCCTCTCTCTCTCTTTCTCTCTCTCTCTCTTTCTCTCTCTCTCTCTCTCTCTCTCTCTCTCTCTCTCTGTAGAGTCCTCCTCAGCTGCGTCCCTTCAGTCAGGAGGAGTTTGTGAGGACTCTGGAGAAGGCTGGTCCCCAGCTCACCTCGCGGCTAAAAGGAGACTGGATGGGCCTGTACAGGTTTGAGATCCAGAGTTAGCTAAGGTTATATAACAGTGTATATGTGTTTATTAGTTAGCGAAGGTGGCTTTGATTAGCACTAACACAGTGTATGGGTTTATTAGTTAGCGAAGGTGGCTTGATTGGCACTAACAGTGTCTATCAGAGTTAGCTAAGGTGGTTTCGATCAGCACTAACACAGTTTCTGTGTTTATGAGTTAGCTAAGGTGGCTTTGATTAGCGGTAACACAGTTTCTGTGTCTATCAGAGTTAGCTAAGGTGACTTTGATCAGCAGTAACAGTGTCTATCAGAGTTAGCTAAGGTGGCTTTGATCAGCACTAACACAGTTTCTATGTGTTTATGAGTTAGCTAAGGTGGGTTTGATCAGCAGTAACACAGTGTCTATCAGAGTTACCAAAGGTGGCTTTGATCAGCAGTAACAGTGTCTGTGTTTATTAGTTAGCAAAGGTGGCTTGATCAGCAGTAACAGTGTATGTGTTTATTAATTAGCAATGGTGGCTTTGATCAGCGGTACATTGTGGCTATGTGTTTAGTAGTTAGCTAATGTGGCTTTGATCAGCAGTAACAGTGTATATGTGTTTATTAGTTAGCTAAGGTGGCTTTGATTAGCGGTAACAGTGTCTGTGTTTATTAGCTAAGGTGGCTTTGATCAGCACTAACACAGTGTCTATGTGTTTATCAGAGTTAGCTAAGGTGGCTTTGATTAGCAGTAACACAGTGTATATGTGTTTATTAGTTAGCTAAGGTGGCTTTGCTTAGCGGTGACACTGTCTATGTGTTTATTAGAGTTAGCTAAGGTGGCTTTGATTAGCAGTAACACAGTGTATATGTGTTTATTAGTTAGCTAAGGTGGCTTTGATCAGCGGTAACACAGTGGCTATGTGTTTATTAGTTAGCTAATGTGGTTTTGATCAGCAGTAACAGTGTATATGTGTTTATTAGTTAGCTAAGGTGGCTTTGATTAGCGGTAACAGTGTCTATGTGTTCATTAGCTAAGGTGGCTTTGATCAGCACTAACACAGTGTCTATGTGTTTATCAGAGTTAGCTAAGGTGGCTTTGATTAGCAGTAACTCAGTGTATATGTGTTTATTAGTTAGCTAAGGTGGCTTTGATCAGCGGTAACACTGTCTATGTGTTTATTAGTTAGCTAATGTGGCTTTGATCAGCAGTAACACAATGTATATGTGTTTATTAGTTAGCTAAGGTGGCTTTGATCAGCGGTAACAGTGTGTGTTTATCAGAGTTAGCTAAGGTGGCATTGAGTAGCAGTAACACAGTGTATACGTGTTTATTAGAGTTAGCTAAGGTGGTTTTGATTAGCACTAACAGTTTCTATGTGTTAATCAGAATTAGCGGTAACACTGTCTGTGTTTATTAGTTAGCTAAGGTGGCTTTGATCAGCGGTAACAGTGTATATGTGTTTATTAGAGGTAGCTAAGGTGGCTTTGATCAGCGGTAACAGTGTCTATGTGTTTATTAGAGTTATCCAAGGTGGCTTTGATTAGCAGTAACACAGTTTCTATGTGTTAATCAGAGTTAGCGGTAACACTGTCTGTGTTTATTAGTTAGCTAAGGTGGCTTTGATGAGCAGTAACACAGTGTATATGTGTGTTTATTAGAGTTAGCTAAGGTGGATTTGATCAGCGGTAACAGTTTCTATGTGTTTATCAGAGTTAGCTAAGGTGGCTTTGATCAGCACTAACACAGTGTATATTAGAGTTAGCGAAGGTGGGTTTGATTAGCGGTAACAGTTTCTATGTGTTTATTAGTTAGCTAAGGTGGGTTTGATTAGCACTAACACAGTCTATATGTGTTTATTAGTTAGCTAAGGTGGCTTTGATCAGCAGTAACACAGTGTCTATGTGTTTATTAGAGTTAGCGAAGGTGGCTTTGATTTGCACTAACACAGTCTATATGTGTTTATTAGTTAGCTAAGGTGGCTTTGATCAGCGGTAACAGTGTATATGTGTTTATCAGAGTTAGCTAAGGTGAGTTTGATCAGCAGTAACAGTGTATATGTGTTTATCAGAGTTAGCTAAGGTGGCTTTACTTAGTGTTTCTCAGATTTAGCAAGGGTAGTTTGGATTCCAGTATAAAGTGTGTTTGTTTGTGTGTGTTCCTATGTTTTTCTGCAGGCAGTTCCTGAAGTCGCCAAACTTTGATGGCTGGTTCAGAAACCGCTGGAAAGAAATGATGCAGAAACTAGAGGCTCTCCACCTGGAGTCCCTCTGTGAAGAGGTAGGGAGGGAGGGAGGGAGGGAGGGAGAGAGAGAGAGAGGGAGGGAGGGAGGGAGGGAGGGAGGGAGGGAGGGAGAGAGAGAGGGAGGAGGAGGGAGGGAGAGAGGGAGGAAGGGAGGGAGAAGGAGGAGGAGGAGGAGGGAGAGGAAAGAGGAGGTAGGGAGAGAGGGAGGAGGAGGAAGAGAGGGAGGGAGGGAAGGAGGAGGAGGAAAGAGGAGGGAGGAGGAGGAAGAGAGGGAGGGAGGGAAGGAGGAGGAGGAAAGAGGAGGGAGGAGGAGGAAGAGAGGGAGGGAGGAGGAGGAGGAGGAGGGAGAGGAAAGAGGAGGTAGGGAGAGAGGGAGGAGGAGGAAGAGAGAGAGAGAGAGAGAGAGAGAGAGAGAGAGAGAGAGAGAGAGGGAGGGAGGGAGGGAGGATGAGGGAGAGGAAAGAGGAGGTAGGGAGGAGGAGGGAGAGAGGGAGGAGGAGGAGGGAGAGAGAGAGAGGGAGGGAGGGAGGGAGGGAGGGCGGAGGAGGAGGGAGAGAGGAGAGAGGAAAGAGGAGGAGGGGAGAATATTGGGGGTCTAAGGAGAGAGGGAGTTCAGAGCTAGTTTGAAAGTATCTCTAGTTCTCAAAAAGTGTATCTCTCCCTCTCTCTCTCTCACACTCTCTCTCTGTCTCTCTCCCTCCCTCTCTCTCTCTCTCTCTCTCTCTCTGACAGGACCTGCAGCAGCGTGTCCAGAAGCACACAGAGGTGGAGACTGTGGACCTGGTTCTCAAGCTCAAGGAGAAACTGGTCAGTAGGGGGCAGCAGAAAGCTGTGGTTACACTCTCTGCCAGACATCCTCTGTCTGCACAGAACTATATACAGTAGGGGGCAGCAGAGAGCTGTGGTCACAGACACTGCCAGACGTTCTCTGTATGCACAGAACAATATAGAGCCCTGTCTTTGACATCAGCAACGCTAAAACATAAAGATAGGGACATATTTATGTGATGTTGAAATTGTGCTTCATCAGAACAGTGTTTCCACACGATCTGCGGAAATAGCAGTGTTGGAACAGAATCACCTGTGTTGCTTTATTAATAATTTGTCTAAATGGAATTATGAAGTCTACAGAATATTCTAATGCACAATACTTTGATATTTGTAATTCACTCAACTTCCTTCTGCCACCTTTAACGTCAAAATTTTAATTTATTTTGTATTTTCTTCACTGCTCTTTAGTTTAACTAGACAATGGTAGTATAGTAAAGGCCATGCCAGCATATCTCTGTGTGTCAGCTGTGAAGGGGAGAGCAGGACAGGAGGTGATCCAGCTGTTGTGTGTTTGCAGACGCAGGCAGAGCGAGAGCGACTTCCAGTGAGGCCAGGGACCCTGGGGAAACTTCAGGCCCACATCGAGGCTGTAATCCTGGCCTTGCCTGAGGACCTGCAGGGGATCCTCCACAAACCCTCCACACCCTGACCTTAGCCTCTGACCTTTAACCTCTGACCCTGAATGGTAGCCACACTGTGGTCTTGGCCTCAGGAGAGGGATTGTAAGGGATTCTACTCTAACCATCCTCAGCCTGACCTTAGCCTCTGACCTTTAACCTTTAGAGATTGTAAGGGATTTTACACTAACCATCCTCAGCCTGACTCCCAGCCTCCAACCATGACCCCTAGAGGCTGTTAGCCCCCAAACTGACCCTGCGTTGACCTCTCACCCCTGGTGACCTGCTAAGGAGACTGTAACAGGGGATCTGATCGGACCCCCTTCCCTCCCTCTCTCTCTCCCTCCCCCCTCTCTTTTCTCTCCCCCTCTCTCTCTCTGGCTCCGCCTGTGCCCTGTGCAATGCTGGCATTGCCCTCAGATTTTAACCAACTCTGGTTTCCAACTCTCACACACAAAGCACCAGCCAGACCAGTTATTTAAAGATATGAAAAGGAATTATTTATCATAATTGCAATACTTACAGGAGGGATGCGGATTCTGTTTTCAAGACATTTATCAGCTGAGTTTTAACAGTGTTTTTGTGTCCTTTATTTCTTTTCAACTTTATGATTAGTTTTAGTGACCCATGGCAGACCAACTATGTCCAGTCTAAATCAGGTTCACAACCCTCTGGCAATCAGGGTTTGAATGGAAAACCTATTTTAATTGACGAGGTAGTGCGATATCTACCCTGGATTAAAGCCTTACCGTTGGGTTATAAAGGGGAATTGGATTAAATTTGATAAGGTTTAGAGACAAATAAAATTTGGCCACTCTTAGAATGTTCATCTCTGCTGAGATTTGAACGGTAGCGTTCTTGAACCCGAGGTCAACTGAAACCAACTTTGTCTCTGTCTTATCTTTTTCCAACCCCTTTACTTTTGGTTCATAGGATTTTTCGTTTTTATACCTGTTTATATATTTTACCACTTGTTTAGTTTTATGAAATCGACTGTAAAATATGTCCTGAACCATATAGAACTTAAGAATGAGATGATGTTTTAAATACTTTTATTGATAGTTTTAAACCATTTTCGGACCGTTGCTTCAATTTACATTTGTATGGTGCAGTGAGCCTGTTTCCCAGATTCATCTAACACTACAGAGAACAAAACAAATCCCTAATGGGAGTGGTGTGTTTCCACAAAACATTTATGATCATCATTTTCCTGATGTTGCTGTTCTGTAGTTACTTAGTTACTAGTGTATTACAGGTACAGTGCTACATTTCTCTGAACCGTTCTTGATGAAGGTGAAGGTGTTACAATGCAGGTGCCTTAAAGGATGAGGGGTAAACATTCAACCAAAGACCGCTGTTTCAGTTAGGTTATTATTGTAGCAACACATTTGTTTTTGGTTATTAACATTTATTTGTGTCATTCTATCATGCTTATTACTGCACAGTAATACAAACAGTAAAACTATTAGCTGACTACCTTATCTTATGCTAGACCATGTTAATCTCCTCTAAGAACAATTCTGTCAAAAATAATATTGGTTGAAAAAACCTGTGACAACTGGTTGTTGGGCAACCATAAACGTTTTATATTTGTAAAAAAAAGTTATTTTCATGTGCTTGAATTTTGTACAGAGGGCTATTCTCTTAAGTACTCTAAGATGAGGTTTTGTATATACGATTGTAAAAACTATAATTTCTCATGGCACAGATTCTAGGACTTATTTGTTGAACAAACTTGTTTTACTAGCTACTACATTATTGGGATTATTAATTGTGGAGCTAATACCAATTCAAGATGTCATGAATCTTTGATAGAACGTCTTAACTCTAAAGAGAACCTTTGGGTTTTTTAATGTAAAGAGGTTATTACCCTGCCCAAGTTAATAACAATAACGGATAAGCACAATGTGACTATAGTCTTCTCCTGTTTCAGAGCCCCTCTAACCACTAATGGAAAGTCGATTCCTATAGTCCAGAGAAATGCCAATGGCAGGACCTGTTTTAACATGAAAATAAATAATTATGTTTGTATTGTCGTGTGTTGTCTATTTATATATAAACGAACTGTATGGCGCTGTAGATGTATGACAGTGAAACGAGTAGGTTTGAGTCGTGATTGAGAGCATTTATAGTTTGTATGGACTTCCGTTTGAAGCCTAAAAGCAGAATACATTTATTTTGCAAGTAAAACTGTGTTCTATAAAAATGTATGTGTTATACGAAAAATAATTATTTTACTGAATATTAATGTAAAACGGGTTGTCAGTATAGGCCTACTGTAGTTTTACCGTATGCTTATTTAGGACTATTTCTGATGTAACCAAACGAGTTGCGTTGTCCCATTTCCATAATGGGCCAACAAAGTGAAACTGACGTGGAGTTTAAACTGAGGGAAGTTTTTGCGCTGACATTATCGTAGTGTACCTGAGTGACAGAACAGAGGCGTGGCGTGGCGGCTATATAATCAGACTTCACAGAGAGGGAAGAGAGACGAGTTCTGGAATCAAATCAGTGCCGCTGGACTTCAATACTTCAGGAAGACGACGTTGCTGCTGAAGATGGGAGTCATCGTTTCAAAGCTGTTTTCTAGCTTTTTCGTAAAGAAAGATATCAGAATCATGATGGGTGAGTTTTTAAACTACACGCGACTTTGTAAAACATTCTTAGAATTAACTAACAAAAATATTAGGATTTTATTATTGATTATGTTGTGCAATTGAATTGTTTACTTTATTGTCTCAGTGGGTCTAGATGCTGCAGGGAAGACCACTATCCTGTACAAACTAAAGTTGGGAGAAGTTGTCACAACAATTCCTACTATTGGTAAGGTTTCAGTTATGAACAGGACAATGCAATTCTATGAAATTCTATTAACAGTCACTTCATAATATGTAAGTGCGTGTGTGTACGTGAACCAGGTTTTAACGTGGAGACTGTGGAGTACAAGAACATCAGCTTTACGGTGTGGGACGTTGGCGGTCAGACTGTCATCCGGCCACTGTGGAAACACTACTACACAAATACTCAGGTGAGAGACCTGCGGAAACCACACCAATAGGCCTACTTGTGTAAGGGGCGACTGGAAATACAACTGCAGTCACACCCTGAGTTTGGTGAAGTATAGTTCCAAAGCATATCATGTTTTACGCCAACTATGTGCTCTGAGTGTTACTTGAAAATCGGTAAGACGGTGGCAGTGCAAGCGGCACTCATGTCTAAAGTAACAAGTCCGTTACACACAGCAGCGGGCAGGCTTCTGCGCTCAGCGGCATCATTTTTGCGGCAGTGCTCGCGGCAAAGGTTGCTACGCTGTTTCCAGGATATCGTCATGCGCGAGGAATTCACATGGACCCGTCTCAACGAGAATCAAATAACTCTAAACTACAAGGCTTGTCGACATAAAGTCATGTCTAGATTGTATGGATTCGGAACAGTTAATAGGAGTAGCTCATTGAGGTGTCTGGGACTCGGAGCTATAAGCTTTAGGCTCTTTTACAAACATGACTACTGAGGGACATAGCATGGCCTACATTATGACTACTGACAGAGGGACACAGGTTGGTCTTTTGTTATGACTACTGACAGAGGGACATAGCATGGTCTACATAATGACTACTGACAGAGGGACATAGCATGGTCTACATAATGACTACTCACAGAGGGACATGGCATCATTGACAATGGCAGAGTGTTTTTTATTGCAGGCCATCATATTTGTAGTGGACAGCAACGACCGGGAGAGAATCAAAGAAGCTGCAGAAGAACTCCAATCCCTGGTAAAATATATCTTTATTTCATCCATCCATCCATCCATCCATCCATCCATCATTCAGTGGACCAGACCTGTCCTATAACAGCTGACCTGAGCACCATAGAAACCCAAAGGGCACTGTTGGCCGATCAGGCGTCACTGTTAAGAGCAGACCCTGGAGCTAGAACAAGGACTCCTCCTGTAGATATAGAATAGGACTCAATGTACGTAGTACTGGCGCTGCCAAATCTCAACTGCTGTCCCTCTCTCTCTGCCAGTTGGATGATGACCAGTTAAGGGGCGTGGCCTTGCTGGTATTAGCCAATAAGCAGGACCTGCCGGGGGCCATGTCAGCAAGTGACATCACAGAGGCCCTGGGCTTGAGAACCCTCGTCACACCTGTAAGTAACCAAGCAACTCAAAGTAACCAGCAGGCCTGGCTTTATACATGCACATAAACTACTTAATAGTTACAGTGAAGTCACACAGTAATGTGGCTTTACGTACATAGTTACAGTGAAGTCACACAGTAATGTGGCTATATGCATACATAGTTACAGTGAACTCACACAGTAATGTGGCTATATGCATACATAGTTACAGTGAACTCACACAATAATGTGGCTATATGCATACATAGTTACAGTGAAGTCACACAGTAATGTGGCTATATGCATACATAGTTACAGTGAACTCACACAGTAATGTGGCTATATGTATACATAGTTACAGTGAACTCACACAGTAATGTGGCTTTACGTACATAAACTACTTTGTAGTTACAGTAAACTAAGTCAGTAACCTGGCTTTATGGGCACACACAGGCTGTTTTAGTTACAGTAGGCCTGATCTGATCAACTAACACAGCAAGCTGTCTCCTCTCACGGTCCTGAGTCACAGATCAGTCCTCCTTAGTTGTGTGTTATGTGGTATATTGTTATTATTTATTAATACAGGTTAGGTGGTATATGCCCTGCTCCCTGTTCACCATAGCGACCAGCTGTTAGCTGTCTATCCACCATAGCACCAGCAACCAGCTGTTGGCTGTCTGTGTCTCCATAGTAACAACCTGTTTTTCTGTGTGTTCCAGTGGTTTGTCCAGTCCACCTGTGCTCCCCAAGGTACTGGTCTAGTGGAGGGTCTGGACTGGCTGTCTCAACAGCTCAACTAGCCCGCGCTCCTCCTCCTCCTCCTCCTCCTCCTCCTCCTCCTGGGTAGTGGTCTAGTGGAGGGTCTGGACTGGCTGTCTCAACAGCTCAACTAGCCCTCGCTGCTCCTCCTCCAGGTCCCCTGCTAGTTGAGATCCAGTCCCACCGGCTTCTTCTCCTCTGGGTCGCCTCCACCCTGTGGCACACCTCCCTCACGGATGTCCTGGAATGTTGATGCCATATTTGTACAATATGTAAGGAGGGATGACTGTATTTCCTTCCTTTGGAAAAGGACTGATCCTTGTGCACGTGTCTTGGTTGCCAGTCATGATTGAGAGGTCTACGGTGACACGTTAGCTCTTTGCTGTGAGTCTGGCTCCCTCTAGTGGTGGTAGGTGGTGTCTACAGTACCTTTATGACGTAATAATGCACTAATAATGTAAAGGTTAGTGGGTCTCTTGTATACTAAAACCTGAAACCCAGTAGCAAGATCGTTAATCTAGAAGCGTTGACTTGATTAATATGTCCCTGTGTGGTAGTATTATCTTTAATGATCAAAATGAATGGACAACTGATGCAGACTCTGCACGACTCTTAGGTTGCTTTGAGAATAGGGTTCCTTGGCTCTGAAATCAGCACTTCCTTAAACTGTCATATGTGTTTTCAGTTTATCTTAGAGACCGTTCATCAATATTTATTATTTTTATTTGCTCACTATCTTATTTGATATTGCTATATTTTTTTAATCAAATGTTTTATGTCATACTATGATATCTTGCAGCTGTTGCACATACATTTCCCTCAGGATCCTTACAGTACTATCTTATATGTAATATATAAAATAAAAAACTACATTTTCAGTCAAATTTATTATAGTTTCTGTGAGCAACACAAATTGTTCTATTACCTTTATCCATTTCATTTCAAGTCAGGAATGACAATAAATAATCTTAATCTTCAATAAGTATGAAATGTATACAGTATTACAGGTAATGTATATATTTGGCCACTGAGCTTTCACTGCAAAGAAACATCAGCGCCTTCTTGATTTAGTATTTAACAATCAAAAAGGCCCCACTGTGAGCCACAGACACTGTAGCTTCTGAGGAACAGTGTTACCGGAGCCCTCATCATACTCCTCCTCCTCCTCTTCATCAGAGAGGTCCCACCAGACTAGTCCTGGATCACAGGTCAGGGTGTTGTTTTACTTCCAGGTGAGGTCACACACCAAGGCGATGTGGTCGGAGGGGTGGGAGACGCTGGGCAGTGCCTGGTAGGTAGTCACTTCCTCATGACTCGGCAACGGAATCACCTGCTCCACCTACCAAGCCCAGACAGGAGACTAAATCAATACATCAGAGGAATCACCTGCTCCACCTACCAAGCCCAGACAGGAGACTAAATCAATACACCACAGTATTAACCTGCTCCACCAACCAAGCCCAGACAGGAGACTAAATCAATACACCACAGTATTAACCTGCTCCACCTACCAAGCCCAGACAGGAGACTAAATCAATACACCACAGTATTAACCTGCTCCACCTACCAAGCCCAGACAGGAGACTAAATCAATACACCACAGTATTAACCTGCTCCACCTACCAAGCCCAGACAGGAGACTAAATCAATACATCAGAGGAATCACCTGCTCCACCTACCAAGCCCAGACAGGAGACTAAATCAATACACCACAGTATTAACCTGCTCCACCTACCAATTTTAGACAGGAGACTAAATCAATACATCACGCTGTTAACCTGCTCCACCTACCAAGCCCAGACAGGAGACTAAATCAATACATCACGCTGTTAACCTGCTCCACCTACCAAGCCCAGACAGGAGACTAATTCCTTACACCACAGTATTAACCTGCTCCACCTACCAATCCCAGACAGGAGACTAATTCCTTACACCACAGTATTAACCTGCTCCACCTACCAATCCCAGACAGGAGACTAATTCCTTACACCACAGTATTAACCTGCTCATGGCCCTTTGAATACAAAGAACTCCTGAGTGGAGTGATAACATTGACTAGATAGAAATATGAGTGTGTGTACTGTGACTAGCAGCGTGCTGACCTGCATCTTGGAGGGCTCCAGGAAGATGTAGTCCAGACATCCATGGAAGCCCCCTACGTAGTTGGTGTAGGCTGGCTCCCCACAGGCGCTGAGCAGGGGGAAGGGGCAGACCAGCTCCATGGGGCAGGCCTCCTCCAGGCTGCTGGAGGCCCAGTCTGGATGGCTCTCTGGGGCACGGCCCCCGGTCATCAGCTGGAACAGACCTGGAGGACCAGGGAGCCATGGAGGACGGGATATGAAGCACAATTAATAAGTCTACGCAAGATGCCATGCGCTGAAACACTGTCTATCTGCTGGCTGGCTGGCTGGCTGGCTGGCTGTCTATCTGCTGGCTGGCTGGCTGTCTGGCTATCCATCTGTCTATCTGCTGTCTGGCTGGCTGGCTGGCAGTCTGGCTGTCTATCTGCTGGCTGTCTATCTGCTGGCTGGCTGGCTGTCTGGCTGTCTATCTGGCTGTCTGGCTGGCTGTCTGGCTGGCTGGCTGTCTGGCTGTCTATCTGGCTGTCTGGCTGGCTGGCTGGCTGGCTGGCTGGCTGGCTGTCGGTCTGTCGGTCTGTCGGTCGGTCTGTCTGTCTGTCGGTCTGTGTATCTGGCTGGCTGGCTGGATGTCTATTCGGCTGTCTGGCTGTCTATCTGGCTGGCTGGCTGGCTGCCTATCTGGCTGGCTGGCTGGCTGACTGTCTATCTGGCTGGCTGAATAATTAATGGCTAAGCTGACCGTGGGTTTTGTGTTAATTGTTACCTGATTAAGAGTTGGGGTTTTGGGGTTTATATGAAGACGAGTTGGGGTTAGGGGGTTTAGCTGAGGAAGAGTTGGGGTTAGAGGGTTTATATGAGGAAGAGTTGGGGTTAGAGGGTTTATATGAGGAAGCGGTGGGGTCAGAGGTTACCTGTGGAAGGGGTGGAGTTGAAGTCCCCATTGAAGAGCAGGGCAGCGTCCGGAGCCACATCACTGATCACCTGACGCAGGTGTCTCAGAGCCACGCCTATCTGCACCAGACGGATGTTTCCACCTGTGGGGATGGAATGACGTTATCACCACGGCAACCACAGCTAGAGAGAGAATTTAAAGACACAGAGAGTCGGAGACGGACCTTTTGGGTGCCAGTAGAGATGAGTGTTGGCTACACAGATTGTCCTGGCCGGGTCGTTCAGGTACTGCAGCACACTCACCTAGCCAGGAGGAAACACACACAGCATGTTTTCAGCTGAACCACAGTCAGTCAGTGGAGAGGTTTAACCATCGTCACACATCAGAACTCTAAGCATAACAGCTGTAGCTGCCCTACCTCTTTACAACAGAAATGATAGTAATATCAAGCACAGCTGTATCTGTAGTGTGTGGATCTAAAGCACAGCTGTACAGAGGGTGTTGGATCTAAAGCACAGCTGTACCTGCAGGGTGTTGGATCTAAAGCACAGCTGTACAGAGGGTGTTGGATCTAAAGCACAGCTGTACCTGCAGGGTGTTGGATCTAAAGCACAGCTGTACCTGCAGGGTGTTGGATCTAAAGCACAGCTGTACCTGCAGGGTGTTGGATCTAAAGCACAGCTGTACCTGCAGGGTGTTGGATCTAAAGCACAGCTGTACCTGCAGGGTGTTGGATCTAAAGCACAGCTGTACCTGTAGGGTGTTGGATCTAAAGCACAGCTGTACCTGCAGGGTGTTGGATTTAAAGCACAGCTGTACCTGTAGTGTGTTGGATCTAAAGCACAGCTGTACCTGCAGGGTGTTGGATCTAAAGCACAGTGGAGAGGTTTAACCATCGTCACACATCAGAACTCTAAGCATAACAGCTGTAGCTGCCCTACCTCTTTACAACAGAAATGATAGTAATATCAAGCACAGCTGTATCTGTAGTGTGTGGATCTAAAGCACAGCTGTACAGAGGGTGTTGGATCTAAAGCACAGCTGTACCTGCAGGGTGTTGGATCTAAAGCACAGCCGTACAGAGGGTGTTGGATCTAAAGCACAGATGTACCTGCAGGGTGGTGGATCTCTGCAGCACCCTGTCCTTCAGAGAGGGGTTGGCAGAGACTTTCTCCAGAAGATCAGCGTGGATAGGGTCTGTGGTCAGCGCCTCACTCAACATCACATCATGCTGGCTCAGCAGCATCAGCTTAGATCTCCTGAAGTAGGTGGCCAGGCCTTCGTGCTGCCTGTCCTTAATCCTGAACACGCCGTCCATACCGTAGGCATCCAGCGCCGGGCACAGGCTGTCACTGAACACCATTTTGTCCACTTCCTGCAGGCAGATGATGTCAGCATTATATCCGGCCAGCTCTTTCTTGATGAGATTCTGTCTGTAGTCGAGCTCCAGAGCGTAGGGGGCGCAGTACGGGTAGAGGACCGTTTTAGAGAGCTCTGTCTGGGCGTAGACGTCAGCTAAGATGTTGTATGACACCACTCTGGTGGTGCGCTCATCTGTCTGTTTCATTGTGTACATGTGTCTGTTGTCAAACGTGCACGCCCCAGGTCCTGCTTCCACTACCCCTGCGGACACGAGCTCCTTGTCCGCGCCGCATTTTTCCCCATCTATGGGGGTGCATTTCAGCTTCAGTTTCAGACCGATGTGGTGATTTGACGGTACACAAACGCGATTGTTCCCCATCACTACCCAACTGCTCCCTTGACCCTCCACGGAACTCCTCTCCTCCTTGTACCACGTTAACTGGCAGTCTTTCAAATCTCCGAACTCTACCTCTAACTTCGGGCAGACAGGGAATCCAGCCAGCAGAGAGGCAGGGAGCTCCGCCGTGGTAAACGTGGGTGCGTTACGTTCCACCGTGTAATTGCATTCTCCAACGTGTAGCACTGAGCCGTCCTGCCAGGCATCTGCGTTTAGCGCATCATCGGCGACAAAGTCCCCGTTGTAGGACAGACGCACAACGGTCAACTCAGCTGCCTCAGCCGGCTGCCCTTTGTTTTTCTTAGACTTTTTCGCTTTGCCATGTCCCTTGATGAGACTGTTCGCTATCCTTGCCAGTACCTTGCCAAGCTCTTCGCTTTGATCCCGCAGCATGTGCTTCTGACTGCCTTCAAGAACGAATGAAATTGTGAGTTTAGATTCCCCCGGTAAACATCTCACAACAGCCCGTTCCATTTTACAGAAGAACCGGCAGATCAAATGATGATGGATCGTTCTCGGCGGAATCGACACGACGTATCGTGATAAATGTTTTGAGGTTGTTCTTAAATAGTTTAACATATGTCCTAAACATGGGTAGAAACAGTAGGCAAAGGTCGGATGGTGGCTGGCTAGTAAACGTTAGCTGTACAAAACTTTACTAAATTCCAATTTTCCCAGATGCATTATGCTGTCCTGATAGATATCTAAAAACGCAGTAATTTAAACACGGACGGGACTGTCAATTTAGCCCAAAAAATTGTATTACACAGAAAAAGTATTTAGTCATTGGTGGTGTGACAGCTGCACGAGAATGCTTGGACTTCCTGTTTTGACGGCACTTTTTCCGGGTTATTGACGGAAGACGACTCGACTGCGATAGTTTGTAATTCCGCCCCATGTGGGGCAAACTAATAACGGTCCAAAACCTGATTTTTCCTCTCCTATGCCTCGATTTTTGCTTGCCAGTTTTTTCCTGTGTTTTTATTTACGGAAGTCTAGTTGTATTTATTTATTTCATTTTTTTATTTTGCTATTTGCAGTTTATTTTAAAACAGCCAGCTCAGTTCCCACCAATCCGCATTTCATAACAAGGTAGCTAACCAAATCCCGTTTGAATGACTAACGAGGGGTAAGAAATAGATATGTATTCTCTAAATGGAATACGTGAAATACTCCAGTACACATCCACAAAAAACGACTGCAGTAGCAAAGATATTTACTGTTACTTAACACACCTAACTATGAAACAATGCAACTGAAAATATCGATACAGCATTTTAGCCAACTTGGATTTATTTTTCATACACAGCCTACATCGATAATTGAGCAGTACAAGAATAGGTAGGCTAGAGTAAACACAAACATAGCATGTTGTTGTGGATGTGACGTTAGCCTTTATCAGAGCGCTCTGGCCCCACAGCATAGGCTAATTTGGAACCACAATCTGTTATGTCAAACCTCAGTGAAAAACTTTGTGAATAACTAAATGTATAACAACAAGTGTGTTTTATATTAGTTCTTTAATTTAAGATAAAGAATTGTTTTATATCACCAACGAATAAGCAGCAGCAGTTGTACCTTCTAGGACAACGTTCACATAAAGCGATGAAAGACAGAAACATCTTGAACGGTTTGTAGGCTGAACGTGTGGTCTTAGCATAACACCGGTTCAAAACTAAACCTTAATTTTCCTCCACAGATTTCAATAACACTTTATTTTTCAATTTAGTCAATATTAAGCTTGTGTCTGGGAATGTGTTTTGTTTGAAATGTCTCCTTTGGTCAGTGGAGTAGAGGTTCTGCACCCAACAAACATTTTTCAAGAGAAATCTCTTTCTAATAGTTCTATATGTAGACTGTAACGGCCGATATCGTCAACCTGGCTGGTGCAAATACACTTTAAAATATTTAAAAAATTAAAAACTCAGAAGAAAGATGTACAAAATCATAAATTAGTCATACACGGCATCATCATAAACACAAACTCACATCTGCAGGGCAGACAGTTCAGAAAGTACCAAGTTGAATACTATTATAATGGTTATTATAAAAACTTGTGGATACACACTCATCTTAATAGTACAATGCAGAGCTCTAGATAGTCTATGACTCTGGTACAATACATGGATTATTAAATAGGACTATACAATAAGGATCTGCATGGGTAACTGTTTGTGCTTATAACAATAGTTTCATCCTTCAAAAGTACAGTGTAATTTTTCTTCTTCTCATTTCGTGGCTCAAGAGCAAGTGTGTGCTCTTCTTCATCCCAACCTGTCTCTCAGACAGGACGACCGACCAATCAATAGCTTTCTTCCTGCTTTAATATGGGCATTGTAGTCCTCTAACAGTTGTAATTGTAGTTTTAGAGTTTTGGCTGTCTTCTAGAGCAACACCAATATAACAAAAACATTGGCATCCTGATAACCCGATGTTGTACCACAAAAACAACCTGAAGAGGTTTAATCGATTTCCTAATGGGACAAAGAATAAGGGATCTCTGTCTCTGGCACTGTCATTCTATTCACTTCCATATCCATTTCCTGGATTCCTGTTCCAGAGGTATTGTGGGAGTAGTAGTCCTATATGTTTACGAAGAAGGCCCGAAGCCATTTCTGATTTGGTCCCTAATAAGGTCAACAGTCTTGTTCTGATTAGAATCAGGTGAATTATGAGAGTTGAAGTCTTAAGAAAAGTCCACTAATCTGTCCTACAAGCTATTTTTCTCCATACTGCCAGCGGGGGCAGCAGAGGCGGAGGTAGCGGGCAGGTGTTCGGGGTCGGAGCTGCGAGGGAAGTAGACAGTGGTCTTGTGCTCGTCGTAATGGTCGATGTGTTTGAGGTGGATGACCATGTGCAGGGCGTAGGCCAGAACAAGCAGCAGGATCAGAGAGGTGATCAGACCCATCAAGATGGCTGGTGTGAAAAACGTGGCACAGTCGCTGGCCGAAGCAAACTTATTGGAGAGCACGTTAAAGGCCTGGATCTGTGTGTGAGAGAGAGGTAAGCTTTAACACTGTGTAGTTTAGGGTCATGTACACACTGATCTTAAATAATGTACAGTACACAGTATGTACAGTATATATAGTAGATTTAGTATATTGTACTTCAGGCACTGTGTTTAATGTATTGTATATTGTATTAAAATTACGCCATCATTTTGAATACATTTTCCTAAGTTATAAAACATAGGAATCCTATTCTTCTGCTCCACGTGTTATATTCCCACAGCGTGGGAACCCTGACCTGGAAATGCCTAACCTTGACCCGGACGTGCATAACCTTGACCTCGAAAGTCCCTAACCCTGACCTGGAAGTTCCTAACCCAGACCTGAAAGTGAATAACTCTGACCAGGAAGTCCCTAACCCAGACCTGAAAGTGAATAACTCTGACCAGGAAGTCCCTAACCCAGACCTGAAAGTGAATACCTCTGACCTGGAAGTCCCTAAACCAGACCTGAAAGTGAATACCTCTGACCTGGAAGTCTGTGAAGGTGACGTGCCAGTTGGCAGCGTTGTCCGTGTTGGAGCTGGGAACCAGCAGCGTGTCGTACTTCTGCAGGCTGCTGACGTGCTGACAGTGGTAGGAGTAGGTGGCCGGGGCGTACACGTCACTGCCGTTAAACATGGCCTCCTGGGTCCAGTTGTAGTGCAGGTGCACGCTGTCCAGAGTGAACCAGTTCTGACCAGCAGACTCGTAGAAGGTGTTGGACATCTGCAGTCTGCCAGGGAACCATGGCGATGGGGAGGAAGGACAACAGGAAGTGGACGTGAAACAGTGAAACACATTACAGGATTAACTGAGATTACATGAGGAAGCAGAAGAATGCACTATCAAATATGATAGTATTTTAATATCATTATAATTACATGTATATATATATATATATATATATATATATATATATATATATATATATATATATATATATATATATATACAGTATATATATGCAGTACCAGTCAAAAGGTTGGCCACACTTTCCGATTCACTTGAATATCCTGTAGTGTTAACCTTATGACCAGGCCTCTCATGAATATCCTGTAGTGTTAACCTTATGACCAGGCCTCTCATGAATATCCTGTAGTGTTAACCTTATGACCAGGCCTCTCAGGGATATACTGTAGTGTTTACCTTATGACCAGGCCTCTCATGGATATACTGTAGTGTTTACCTTATGACCAGGCCTCTCAGGGATATACTGTAGTGTTTACCTTATGACCAGGCCTCTCAGGGATATACTGTAGTGTTTACCTTATGACCAGGCCTCTCAGGGATATACTGTAGTGTTTACCTTATGACCAGGCCTCTCAGGGATATACTGTAGTGTTTACCTTATGACCAGGCCTCTCAGGGATATACTGTAGTGTTTACCTTATGACCAGGCCTCTCAGGGATATACTGTAGTGTTTACCTTATGACCAGGCCTCTCAGGGATATACTGTAGTGTTTACCTTATGACCAGGCCTCTCAGGGATATACTGTAGTGTTTACCTTATGACCAGGCCTCTCAGGGATATACTGTAGTGTTTACCTTATGACCAGGCCTCTCATGGATATACTGTAGTGTTTACCTTATGACCAGGCCTCTCAGGTCGTCCACGTCACCAAAGCGCAGGAGCAGTCTGGAAAAGATGCAACATTACTTTACAGTCGTTCAGTGGAAAGTTGGGTTCAACGCTGCTCATAGATTCAACTTTCAGGGAACTAAGCCTCGTGTGCAGACACAGACCAATAGAAACAGGTATACAGCATGTTCATAGCAAACAGACCAATGGGAACAGGTACACAGAATGTTAATAGCAGACAGACCAATGGGAACAGGTATACAGTATGTTCATAACACACAGACCAATGGGAACAGGTATACAGAATGTTAATAGCAGACAGACCAATGGGAACAGGTATACAGTATGTTCATAACACACAGACCAATGGGAACAGGTATACAGAATGTTAATAGCAGACAGACCAATGGGAACAGGTATACAGTATGTTCATAACACACAGACCAATAGGAACAGGTATACAGCATGTTCATAAGAGGCTTATTTCCCTCAAAGCCTGCACATCCCTTTAAGAAGCCAAAGAAAGCAGAAGCTATTAAAATCAACACATTCCTTTTAAGAAGCCAAAGAAAGCAGAAGCTATTAAAATCAACGCATTCCCTCCACTAATGCTACTGTCAGCGGGATGGAGGGGTGTTTGTTTAAATATGCAGAGCAGCTTATCATCTCTTTACTGATTTCTAAACTCAGATTCCTTTTTGTTTAGATTACTTTAATATTGAACCTTCTTTAATTGTGAATGTACAGGTCACAAAGCCAGCCGAACAGTCAGTGAATCAGTCAGTCATCCAGTCAGTCAGTCAGACAGACAGTATGTGTAGGGTTAGGGTCAGTCAGACAGCCAGTATGTAGGGTTAGTGTAAGTGGCTAGTCAGACAGCCAGTATGTAGGGTTAGTGTAAGTGGCTGGTCAGACAGCCAGTATGTAGGGTTAGTGTAAGTGGCTAGTCAGACAGCCAGTATGTAGGGTTAGTGTAAGTGGCTGGTCAGACAGCCAGTATGTAGGGTTAGTGTAAGTGGCTAGTCAGTCAGCCAGTATGTAGGGTTAGGGCTAGGGTTAGGGTTAGTCAGACAGACATTATGTAGGGTTAGGGTTAGTCAGACCGACATTATGTAAGGTTAGGGTTAGTCAGACAGACATTATGTAGGGTTAGGGTTAGGGTTAGGGTTAGTCAGACAGACATTATGTAAGGTTAGGGTTAGTCAGACAGACATTATGTAAGGTTAGGGTTAGTCAGACAGACATTATGTAAGGTTAGGGTTAGTCAGACAGACATTATGTAGGGTTAGGGTTAGTCAGACAGACATTATGTAGGGTAGGGTTAGTCAGACAGACATTATGTATGGTTAGGGTTAAGGTTAGGGTTAGTCAGACTTACGTGGCCTTCTCCTTGCTGCACACAGAGCCTTTGGTGTCGACAGCAGCCTCTGGTCCAAAGGCCCTCTCTGTCAGGTCCACCAGAGTGCTGTTTCTGAACCTGAATATAATATAATATAATATAATATAATATAATATAATAATATAGTATAATATAATATAATATAATAATATAGTATAATATAATATAATATAATATAATATAATATAATAATATAGTATAATATAATATAATATAATATAATATAATAATATAGTATAATATAGTATAATATAATATAATATAATAATATAGTATAATATAATATAATATAATATAATATAATAATATAGTATAATATAATATTATGTAATATAATATAATATAATATAATAATATAGTATAATATAATATAATGTAATATAATATAATAATATAGTATAATATAATATAATGTAATATAATAATATAGTATAATATAATATAATGTAATATAATATAATAATATAGTATAATATAATATAATATAATATAATAATATAGGATAATATAATGTAGTATAATGTAATATACTATAATATAATATAACGTAATATAATAATATAGTATAATATAATATAATATAATGTAAATATAATATAATAATATAGTGTAATATAATATAATATGATGTAATATAATATAATATAATATAATATAATATAATATAATATAATAATATAATAATATATATATAATATAATATAATAATATAGTATAATATAATATAATGTAATATAATATAATATAATATAATAATATAGTATAATATAATATAATGTAATATAATATAATAATATAGTATAATATAATATAATATAATAATATATAGTATAATATAATATAATATAATATAATATAATAATATAGTATAATATAATATTATGTAATATAATATAATATAATATAATAATATAGTATAATATAATATAATGTAATATAATATAATAATATAGTATAATATAATATAATATAATATAATAATATAGGATAATATAATGTAGTATAATGTAATATAATATAATATAATGTAATATAATAATATAGTATAATATAATATAATGTAGTATAATGTAATATAATATAATATAATGTAATATAATAATATAGTATAATATAATATAATATAATGTAATATAATATAATAATATAGTATAATATAATATAATATAATATTATAATATAGTATAATATAATATAATATAATATAATATAATAATATAGTATAATATAATATAGTACAATCTAATATATTATGATATAATAATAATCCTATTCTATCCTATATTCTTTTATAATATATGAAATAAATATATAAGAATATAGAATATAATGTAACACATAAGTATGAAATGTATATTTTATTGTATACAGCATGCGTATATATAATAGTAGATAGAATCAGCTCACTCATGGTTAAGAATGTTTCTACCTCTGAATATGTAAATGAGCATTTGGTGAGCGAGGTTTATGTAAATGAGCATTTGGTGAGCGAGGGAGGGGTTTACCTGATGGCCAGCTTCCTGGCTCTAAACAGGATGCAGGGTTTTCCATTGTACACCACCTTCAGGGGAGCGAAGGGCAGCACAGTGCCTGCAGTCTGCAGCAGCTTCCTGCGGGCGCGGGTCGGGGAGTGCAGCGGCCAGCCATAAGGCTGCAGGTGAAGGGTCAACAAATCAATCATGGTTCAATTATCATTAATTACAATCTTTATGGAAAAGTACAATGATAGGAAAATTAAATACTATTGAAATAATAATTTAACGGAAGGGGAGTGAGAGAGAAAGGGAGCGAGAGGGAGCGAGAGAATGAGAGAGAGAAAGAAAGGGAGGGGGGGTAGCTAGTGGTAGAGCAGCAGGACAGAGTCATGAGGTAAATCTGAAGTGAGGACATTGAAGGATTAAATAAGAGACAGCTGACCTGAGGTCTCTCTCCATACGGTTTAGCAGAGATTCATCTCATTCTGGCCAGACAAACATCGATAAAACTGTGTGTGTTTGTGTGTGTGTCTGTGTTGGTGTGTGTGGGCACTCTGATCCCTGCTGTTCTCCGGACATCTGATAATCTGCCTTTAATAATTCCAATAGCCTGGCATTAGAACTGTCTCTCCCTCTGTGTCAAAGCCTTCTAGAACCCTCTGTGTGTTAAAGCCTTCTAGAACCCTCTCTTATCCCCTTTCCACCAACACGAATCTTTAGCGAGATTTGACTCTGGCTCTGAACCAGTGTGTGTGTGTGTGTGTGCGTGTGTGCCTATGTGTGTGTGTCTGTGTGTGTGTGTGTGTGTGTGTATGTGTGTGTGTGTGTGTGTGTGTGTGTACCTGTAGTAGTCTTCTAAGTGGGTGGTCCACTGACAGCAGGCTATTGTCCTCATGGCTGTGATGACGTTCGTTGCCTTGGTCTCTCTCTCCATCTGAGGAGGCGGGGTTAGAATGCACATGAAGAGAAATGACTTCCTTGTCTCTAAAGAGCCCACCTACTATTGGCTAAAGATGAAATCTGGTTAACTTGACTTTTTTTTACACTGCAATTTAAAGTAAGTGTACATGTGTTAGCTAGGCTTATCAAAACTAGTATTCTCGGGTGAAAATGATAGTTATCAATAATCCATTTAATGTATATCAGACAGACAGACAGACAGATAGATAGATAGATCGATGGGAAGGAGAGGGAGGGAGAGAGGGAGGGAGGGAAGGAGAGAGGGAGATGGAGGGAGAGGGAAGAGTGGGACTCACCACTGTAGATTCTGATGTCTGCTGTGCCGTCTAAACTGTGCAACAGGAAACAAAGATGAGGATTATTCCACAGATAGAACACCGAGATAAAGCAGCACAGAGTTTTACCCTGCTCTACGGCAACTATCTTTTTCCACAGGCAGAAAATATATGTATTTTTTGTCCTACTTGATTCTAGCATCATTCTCAAACATTGTACGCATTATTAGATAATAATTAGAGAGTGTGTGTTTCTGAAACGCCCCAGAGGAGGAGGAGATGAAGGATTATACAGAGACTGTAATGATTCTAATAGTGATTATACAGAGACTGTAATGATTCTAATAGTGATTATACAGAGACTGTAATGATTCTAATAGTGATTATACAGAGAAACTGTAGTGATTCTAATAGTGATTATACAGAGAAACAGTAGTGATTCTAATAATGATTATACAGAGAAACAGTAGTGATTCTAATAATGATTATACAGAGAAACTGTAGTGATTCTAATAATGATTATACAGAGAAACTGTTGTGATTCTAATAATGATTATACAAAGAAACTGTAGGATGATTGGTCCATCAGAGGTGGTTTGAACTGAACATCAGAACTCCTCGGGGCCCAGTCTGGCTAAGTCTGGTTAAGTATGGTTAAGTCTGGTTGAGTCCACTCCATTGTGTTGGCTGTGTGTGTGTGTGTGTGTGTGTGTGTGTGTGTGTGTGTGTGTGTGTGTGTGTGTGTGTGTGTGTGTGTGTGTGTGTGTGTATCTGCAGAGAGAATCCTCTCCACTGTGTTGGCTGTGTGTGTGTGTGTGTGTGTGTGTGTGTGTGTGCAGACAGGGTCCTCTGCACTGTGTTGGCTGTGTGTGTGTGTGTGTGTGTGTGTGTGTGTGTGTGTCTGCATAATAATAATAATAATAATCTTTATTTGTATAGCACATTTCATACAACAAGCGCAGCTCAATGTGCTTCACATAACAGAGAATACAAAAAAAATCTAAATTTAAACAAATAAAAAATACGACTGAAAATAGTAGAACTATGATTGTAAAACAGCCTAAAATTACAAAGTATTTAGAAAACAATAATTATTAAAATAATATAAAAAAAAAAAAAATAATGACATAAAATTTTATTTAATAGAACACAGCTTAATTGTCACACATCTACCTTTAACTTTTAGCATATTTATGTTTAATGTTTAATTAAAAGCCTTATTGAAAAGGTGTGTTTTAAGATCCCTTTTAAAAGCAATGACTGATTCAGACTCAGGAATATGGCTCGGAATAGAATTCCACAGTTTTGGGGCCAAATAGCTGAAAGATGCTTCTCCGCTCCTCTTAAAGTTCACCTTGAGTATTACCAACAAGAAGCATTGGAGGATCTAAGGGCCCTGTCAGGTACATAATCAACGAGGCAGTTTCTAATATAGGTTGGTGCCAACCCCTTTAGTGCTTTAAAGACCATTAAAATGACCTTAAAATCTATTCTATAGGATACAGGTAGCCAGTGGAGGCCATAGAGAACAGGGGAGATGTGCTCTGTCTTTTTAGTCCCAGTAAGAACTCTAGCTGCCGCATTCTGAACCATTTGAAGTTTTTGAATTGATTTGCTTGGTAAACCTGAGAACAAAGCATTGCAGTAGTCTAAACGACTTGAGATGAAAGCATGCATTAATTTTTCTGCATTTTTTAATGATAGAAATGGGCGCACTCTGGATATATTTCTTAGATGAAAAAAGGAGATCTTTCTAATAAGATTTATATGGGATTCAAAGCAAAGCTCTGAGTCAATAATTACTCATAGGTTTTGTGCCTCGCTGGTGCACTGTATATTTAAGAGGCCCAACCTTGCAATAATGGGATCCCTCTGGCACTTTGGACCAAACACAATAACCTCGGTTTTATCATCATTTAATTTAAGAAAGTTCTGGGGCATCCAAGATTTAATGCTTGTAAGACAATTTGTTGGAGGGGAAAGACAATTTGGATCTTCTGAGTCAACAGATATGTAGTTGAGTGTCATCTGCATAACTGTGAAATTTGACGCCATGTTCCCTGATGATTTGTCCTAGGGGACATGTCATGCGAGAAAAGAATTGGCCCAAGGATTGAACCTTGCGGTACACCGCAGGATATCTCTTTTAACTCAGAATTATGTTCTCCTAAGGTGACAGAGAATTTTCTCCCTGTTAGGTATGTCTTAAACGAATTTAAAACAGTATGTGATAGGCCACACCAGTTTGCCAGACGAGGCAGAAGTATTTCATGGTCAATGGTATCAAAGGCAGCACTTATGTCTAAAAGAAGAAGAATGGTAACTTTTTTTGAGTCAATGTTTAATTTTAGGTAATTTACTACTTTAAGTAGAGCGGTTTCTGTGCTATGGCCAATACGAAAGCCTGACTGAAATTTCTCTAGAGTGCAGTTTTCCTGCATGTGATTGTAAAGACGTTCAAAAACTGCTTTTTCTAGTATTTTACTTGGGAAAGGTAAATTAGAAATCTGTCTGAAGTTATTGAATATGGTACTGTCTAATTTAGGTTTTTAAGCAATAGCTTAATTAATGACATTTTTAATGGCTCTGGAAAAATTCCTGTTTGTAATGAGCAGTTTACAATTTCCAGCAAAAACATCCTTGAAGAACGATGTAGGAATGGGATCGAGTGAGCAAGTTGAAGATTTCATTTTAGCAACTATATTGTCTAGTGAACTACCAGTTACTACGGAAATGAGCTGAAATGTTTTAATGGTTTTATGAAAGGATGGTCTAATTCAGCATCATATTGTGTTCTCTGAATACCTGACCTGATATGAAATATTTTTTCTTGGAAGAAAAATGAAAACTCTGCACATTTTGAGACAGAGAGAGTCCTCTCCACTGTGTTGGCTGTGTGCGAGTGTGTGTGTGTGTGTGTGTGTGTGTGTGTGGGTGTGTGTGTTTGCAGAGAGAACTACAGTTTTCGTAATAACTCTGATTTAACCTATTCAGTTAATAAGGGACCGGGTGAACAGCCAATTAATACAATCAAGCGTATTAATTTAATTTAACGAGAACTGTCAGGATGGCTAGCTCACCAAAAAAAGGATGGGCTGCCCTGTTATTTTTTTTAATCATGTATAAAACGTGTAGGCTATACACATTTTAAAGCTAGGAAAAATATTACATAAAAAAATTTGATTAACGTATGCCTTAGTGGTAAGCTAAAACAAGTTATTTGATGAACTCCAACTCCTAACTAGGTCTATGTTAACAAATCGCTGGCGAAAGGCTGTGTGTAGCTTAGCATTCTGTGTGTAGCCTGTGTAGCAAACGACAACGCAATAGGCAACCATAAACACATTGTACAAAGCAAAAGCAATAGCCAACTCCAACCGCAAAGCAATAAGCAATGCCACACGCATTGTACATAGCCAGCGCAAAAGGCAACTCCACACGCATTGTACATAGCCAGCGCAATAGGCAACTCCAAACGCAAAACAATAAGCAACGCCTCACGCATTGTACAAAGCCAGCACAATAGGCAACTCCAAACGCAAAACAATAAGCAACGCCACACGCATTGTACAAAGCCAGCGCAATAGGCAACTCCAAACGCAAAGCAACGACCAACGCAATGCCCAAAGCCAAAGCAATAGGCAACTCCTAACGCAAAGCCAGTTGCTTAATTTTGGCATTAATGGAACCCCATATGCTGAACCCAAGCAGATAATCATTCTCTGTCTCTAGCTCCTCACAATAAAATTCTCTATATGCGCAGTATATCTCTGTGTGAGTCTGTGTGCACTCCATTATCTGTATGTGTGTGTGTGTGTGTGTGTCTCTGTGTGTGAGTCTCTGTGCACTCCATTATCTGTCAGTGTGTATGTGTCTGTGTGTGTGTTTCTGTGTCTGTGTATATTCTCTACTACTTGTTAGATATGGAACTGGCATGAAATATTTGGCCAGGCGGTGTTTTACGAGTTCTTACAACAACAGTACTAAAACGTGGTCTCCACTTGGTCTTGGGAATTGTAGTTCAATAATGACATGAAACCCACCATGGTCTACAGGCTGGCCCCATCTGTGTGAAGATAGATGCTGAAATGCCCCAGAGCACCTCCACTGCCAGCTATCACACACACACACACACACACACACACACACACACACACACACACACACACACACACACACACACACACACACACACACACACAGATGCTTTCATTAAAGTCCCATCTTAGCAGCAGATGAGCCCAGGCCAGAGAACGTAAACAACAAAATCACCCTGAGCGTTCCACAGTGTTCTGGGTCCTGAGCGTTCCTCAGTGTTCTGGGCCCTGAGCGTTCCTCAGTGTTCTGGGTCCTGAGCGTTCCTCAGTGTTCTGGGCCCTGAGCGTTCCACAGTGTTCTGGGTCCTGAGCATTCCACAGTGTTCTGGGTCCTGAGCGTTCCACAGTGTTCTGGGTCCTGAGCGTTCCTCAGTGTTCTGGGTCCTGAGCATTCCACAGTGTTCTGGGTCCTGAGCGTTCCTCAGTGTTCTGGGTCCTGAGCGTTCCTCAGTGTTCTGGGTCCTGAGCGTTCCTCAGTGTTCTGGGCCCTGAGCGTTCCTCAGTGTTCTGGGCCCTGAGCGTTCCTCAGTGTTCTGGGCCCTGAGCGTTCCTCAGTGTTCTGGGCCCTGAGCGTTCCACAGTGTTCTGGGTCCTGAGCGTTCCTCAGTGTTCTGGGTCCTGAGCGTTCCTCAGTGTTCTGGGTCCTGAGCGTTCCTCAGTGTTCTGGGCCCTGAGCGTTCCTCAGTGTTCTGGGTCCTGAGCGTTCCACAGTGTTCTGGGTCCTGAGCGTTCCTCAGTGTTCTGGGTCCTGAGCGTTCCTCAGTGTTCTGGGTCCTGAGCGTTCCTCAGTGTTCTGGGTCCTGAGCGTTCCTCAGTGTTCTGGGTCCTGAGCGTTCCTCAGTGTTCTGGGTCCTGAGCGTTCCACAGTGTTCTGGGTCCTGAGCGTTCCTCAGTGTTCTGGGCCCTGAGCGTTCCTCAGTGTTCTGGGTCCTGAGCGTTCCTCAGTGTTCTGGGTCCTGAGCGTTCCTCAGTGTTCTGGGCCCTGAGCGTTCCTCAGTGTTCTGGGTCCTGAGCGTTCCTCAGTGTTCTGGGTCCTGAGCGTTCCTCAGTGTTCTGGGCCCTGAGCGTTCCTCAGTGTTCTGGGCCCTGAGCGTTCCTCAGTGTTCTGGGTCCTGAGCGTTCCTCAGTGTTCTGGGTCCTGAGCGTTCCTCAGTGTTCTGGGTCCTGAGCGTTCCTCAGTGTTCTGGGTCCTGAGCGTTCCACAGTGTTCTGGGACCTGATCGATCCTCAGTGTTCTGGGCCCTGAGCGTTCCTCAGTGTTCTGGGTCCTGAGCGTTCCTCAGTGTTCTGGGACCTGAGCGTTCCTCAGTGTTCTGGGCCCTGAGCGTTCCTCAGTGTTCTGGGTCCTGAGCGTTCCTCAGTGTTCTGGGTCCTGAGCGTTCCTCAGTGTTCTGGGCCCTGAGCGTTCCTCAGTGTTCTGGGCCCTGAGCGTTCCTCAGTGTTCTGGGTCCTGAGCGTTCCTCAGTGTTCTGGGTCCTGAGCGTTCCTCAGTGCTCTGGGTCCTGAGCGTTCCTCAGTGCTCTGGGTCCTGAGCGTTCCTCAGTGTTCTGGGTCCTGAGCGTTCCACAGTGTTCTGGGTCCTGAGCGTTCCTCAGTGTTCTGGGCCCTGAGCGTTCCTCAGTGTTCTGGGTCCTGAGCGTTCCTCAGTGTTCTGGGTCCTGAGCGTTCCTCAGTGTTCTGGGCCCTGAGCGTTCCTCAGTGTTCTGGGTCCTGAGCGTTCCTCAGTGTTCTGGGTCCTGAGCGTTCCTCAGTGTTCTGGGCCCTGAGCGTTCCTCAGTGTTCTGGGCCCTGAGCGTTCCTCAGTGTTCTGGGTCCTGAGCGTTCCTCAGTGTTCTGGGTCCTGAGCGTTCCTCAGTGCTCTGGGTCCTGAGCGTTCCTCAGTGCTCTGGGTCCTGAGCGTTCCTCAGTGTTCTGGGTCCTGAGCGTTCCTCAGTGTTCTGGGCCCTGAGCGTTCCTCAGTGTTCTGGGCCCTGAGCGTTCCTCAGTGTTCTGGGCCCTGAGCGTTCCTCAGTGTTCTGGGTCCTGAGCGTTCCACAGTGTTCTGGGTCCTGAGCGTTCCACAGTGTTCTGGGTCCTGAGCGTTCCACAGTGTTCTGGGTCCTGAGCGTTCCACAGTGTTCTGGGTCCTGAGCGTTCCTCAGTGTTCTGGGTCCTGAGCGTTCCTCAGTGTTCTGGGTCCTGAGCGTTCCTCAGTGTTCTGGGTCCTGAGCGTTCCTCAGTGTTCTGGGCCCTGAGCGTTCCTCAGTGCTCTGGGTCCTGAGCGTTCCTCAGTGCTCTGGGTCCTGAGCGTTCCTCAGTGTTCTGGGTCCTGAGCGTTCCTCAGTGTTCTGGGTCCTGAGCGTTCCTCAGTGTTCTGGGCCCTGAGCGTTCCTCAGTGTTCTGGGCCCTGAGCGTTCCTCAGTGCTCTGGGTCCTGAGCGTTCCTCAGTGTTCTGGGTCCTGAGCGTTCCTCAGTGTTCTGGGTCCTGAGCGTTCCTCAGTGTTCTGGGTCCTGAGCGTTCCTCAGTGTTCTGGGTCCTGAGTGTTCCTCAGTGTTCTGGGTCCTGAGCGTTCCACAGTGTTCTGGGCCCTGAGCGTTCCACAGTGTTCTGGGTCCTGAGCGTTCCTCAGTGTTCTGGGTCCTGAGCGTTCCTCAGTGTTCTGGGTCCTGAGCGTTCCTCAGTGTTCTGGGCCCTGAGCGTTCCTCAGTGTTCTGGGTCCTGAGCGTTCCACAGTGTTCTGGGCCCTGAGCGTTCCACAGTGTTCTGGGTCCTGAGCGTTCCACAGTGTTCTGGGTCCTGAGCGTTCCTCAGTGTTCTGGGTCCTGAGCGTTCCACAGTGTTCTGGGTCCTGAGCGTTCCTCAGTGTTCTGGGTCCTGAGCGTTCCACAGTGTTCTGGGCCCTGAGCGTTCCGCAGTGTTCTGGGCCCTGAGCGTTCCTCAGTGTTCTGGGCCCTGAGCGTTCAACAGTGTTCTGGCTTCATATAGGCCCTGAGCATTCCTCAGTGTTCTGGGCCCTGAGCGTTCCTCAGTGTTCTGGGCCCTGAGCGTTCCGCAGTGTTCTGGGCCCTGAGCGTTCAACAGTGTTCTGGCTTCATATAGGCCCTGAGCATTCCTCAGTGTTCTGGGCCCTGAGCGTTCCTCAGTGTTCTGGGCCCTGAGCGTTCCGCAGTGTTCTGGGCCCTGAGCGTTCCACAGTGTTCTGGGTCCTGAGCGTTCCACAGTGTTCTGGGCCCTGAGCGTTCAACAGTGTTCTGGCTTCATATAGGCCCTGAGCATTCCTCAGTGTTCTGGGCCCTGAGCGTTCCTCAGTGTTCTGGGCCCTGAGCGTTCCGCAGTGTTCTGGGCCCTGAGCGTTCCACAGTGTTCTGGGTCCTGAGCGTTCCACAGTGTTCTGGGCCCTGAGCGTTCCACAGTGTTCTGGGCCCTGAGCGTTCCACAGTTTTCTGGCTTCATAGGGGGCCCTGAGCGTTCCACAGTGTTCTGGCTTCATAGGGGGCCCTGAGCGTTCCACAGTGTTCTGGGCCCTGAGCGTTCCACAGTGTTCTGGCTTCATAGGGGGCCCTGAGCGTTCCACAGTGTTCTGGGCCCTGAGCGTTCCTCAGTGTTCTGGGCCCTGAGCGTTCCTCAGTGTTCTGGGCCTTGAGCGTTCCACAGTGTTCTGGGCCCTGAGCGTTCCACAGTGTTCTGGGCCCTGAGCGTTCCACTGTGTTCTGGCTTCATAGGGGGCCCTGAGCGTTCCACAGTGTTCTGGGCCCTGAGCGTTCCTCAGTGTTCTGGGCCCTGAGCGTTCCGCAGTGTTCTGGGCCCTGAGCGTTCCACAGTGTTCTGGGCCCTGAGCGTTCCGCAGTGTTCTGGGCCCTGAGCGTTCCGCAGTGTTCTGGGCCCTGAGCATTCCTCAGTGTTCTGGGCCCTGAGCGTTCCTCAGTGTTCTGGGCCCTGAGCGTTCCACAGTGTTCTGGGCCCTGAGCGTTCCTCAGTGTTCTGGGCCCTGAGCGTTCCTCAGTGTTCTGGGCCCTGAGCGTTCCGCAGTGTTCTGGGCCCTGAGCGTTCCACAGTGTTCTGGCTTCATAGGAGGCCCTGAGCGTTCCTCAGTGTTCTGGGCCCTGAGCATTCCTCAGTGTTCTGGACCCTGAGCGTTCCACGGTGTTCTGGCTTCCTAGGAGGCCCTGAGCGTTTCACAGTGTTCTGGGCGCTGAGCGTTCCTCAGTGGTCTAGTTTCATAGGAGGCCCTGAGCGTTCCACAGTGTTCTGGTTTGATAGGAGGCCCTGTAGTATCACAGCCAGACTGTGGACAGGAAGTGAGGTCATCTCATTGGTCAAAGGGTCTTGAGAGGTCATCCAGAGGTCAGCTATCACCTCAGCTCTACTTGTGAAATGTTGTTGTTTTGGCTATTTGATGACCAACGTTGCCAAAGACTTTTGCATGAAAGCATAGTAATAATGTTACATAACACACCACACTGGTGAGGGAGATAGATGGATCATTGTGACGTTTTGATATCAATCCCAATGAATTACAAACAAAGCTATGATAACAAGCTTTAACAATCACTGAGGGGAAACCCCATATAAGGGCGTGATGTTGCTTCATTGTTTTGAATGCCCTCCAGTGGCCCCCAAAGAATAATCCCTTTGAAAATATTAGAGAACATTTAAAAATATTCAATGTTTTGCCCTTGTATGAGTGTAGACAGTAAACTGCACAGCGTGCCCTTCTTGACAGGGACCAGGGCATCCTGAAAGACACAAAGCACGTTACCATGACTACGCAGCCGGAAGTGGGGTTAGGTTCCCTGCGTGGTAACAGCCTCTCTTACCCACTGAGTGAGACACATACCAAACTAAACAGTGGCTAAGGTGACACAGACAACACTATAGGATTACCAGACAGGGTGTTACCCAGAGCCAAAGGATTTCCATTAGCGGACCTCATTTAGGGGACGCGACCTGCGTGTGAAATGAGA